>CP139507.1:236596840-236851092 GCA_021014915.2 Artemisia tridentata subsp. tridentata
GGACTTTTATATTTTTTTAACTACGCAAACATATTAGCAATTGATATATGTGCCCTTAGCTATTTGAGCATTTCCCCGTAAGATTAGATTCATTTTGACATCATAGTTCTTATTGTAATATCATGTCTTTATCGCCTACCCCATTATCATTCCGTCAACTCAGATATTGAGGACACTTTTTCGTCTACCAACGCGCATGTACCAATGATCTTACCAACCTATACTCCGACATCCCCGAACTACTCTTCATCCTTAGACGAAAATTTCTATTTACTTGAAGCATTAACCTCGTCTCAGGAGACTGCTCCTACTTTTCCGTCACCACCACCATCATTTCCCTTTTCATCCCTACATGCGATGATTGGATCACTCATTATGGATGGTACCCCCGAACACCATTGATCCAACAAGAAGGGTCAGCATGAACACTATAGCATCTCATTGATCCAAAAAGAAAGTCTGCATGGACACTATAGCATCCCAGATATAATCAACGCATTCCTCCATGACACACTATACCAAGAAGTTGCCAATGAGCCAGAGCTGCAAGGACCTTCTGTTCCACAATAGACTAGTGTGATAATACTAGTTATCTTTTTTACTACTAAACTGAGTAGACTCAGTTAGTAAACTCTGTAAAATCCATGTAATAGCTAGCCGTAGTAAAACGTTATAATTACTAAACTGAAAGTATCGGTTAGTAAATTTTGAAGAAGCTTGTAATAGGTTTCGATTTTGTAATCAATCAACGTTATAGAAATAAAACTCTTATGCTATCATGTGTTATGATTCAAACCTTCAATGTTATTATTCTATCAACTCCCCGTCAAAAATCGTGTTGATTTTACGACTCTCTACTTATGATATATCTTTTATAAAATCATAAAACTACTTGACTAAACCGAACATCACATTATCGGTCCTTAATTATACATAGCCTAGCTACCTATGTCTAATTCGGGAGGGATCATGTCATGCTAGGAGCAGTCACCTGTATGTTTTATGAAAAGCAAACTTTTAACTTATATCCTTAAAGCAAATTTCATGTGAGTATAAGCAACTCATGAGTATTCGTACGATCGAGCTTTTTATCTACTAAAATTGCACCTTTACTTGGTATCGCACCAATCACTCTAGACACAAACTATAGTAAAAAGCTAGCTAACGGCACCTTAGTGAACACAAATACTGTAATCTCAAATTGTACCCTTAACCTTTTAGATCATCCATTCAACATCAACCTTATGCCAATTGAACTCGGAAGTTTCGATGTTGTCATCGGCATGGATTAGTTGTCTTAACATCAAGCTAACATCATCTATGGCGAAAGGGTTGTTCACATCCCTTATGACGATGAAACTTTGGTCATCCGTGGTGATCGAAGTGGAACCCGAATAAACATCATCTCATTTTATCAAAACCATGAAATACATTGAAAAAGGGAAAGTTTATACCTTTCTAGCACACGTAACCGAAAGGAAATACGAAGAAAGACATCTTGAAGATGTCCCCGTCGGACGTGAATTTCCTGAAGTCTTTCCCAAAGACTTACCCGGTCTCCCACCAACTCGTCAAGTAGAGTTCCGAATTGATTTAATACCAGGAGCGGCACCAGTGGCCCGCACTCCGTACAGGCTAGCACCATTAGAGATGCAAGAGCTGTCAAATCAATTGCAAGAACTTTCGGACAAGGGATTTATTCGATCTAGTTCCTCACCTTGGGTAGCTCCCGTCTTATTCGTGAAAAAGAAGGAAGGATCATTACGAATGTGTATTGACTATCATGAACTAAACAAGTTAACAATAAAGAACCGATACCCATTACCAAGAATTGACGATTTATTCGATCAATTACAAGGTTCAACCTATTACTCAAAAATTGGCCTACGATCAGGTTACCATCGAGTTAAGGTTCGTGAGGAAGATATTCCAAAAACAGCCTTTAGGACACGATATGGTCACCACGAATTCCAAGTAATGCCATTCGGTTTGACTAATGCACCGACAATATTCATGGGGTCTCATGAATCGAGTGTGTTAAGCCATACCTGGACAAATTCGTTTATCATATTCATCGACGACATTCTCATATATTCCAAAAACGAAGAAGAACACAAAGAACACCTGAGAACAATTTTAGGATTACTCAAGGAAGAGAAATGTATGCAAAGTTTCAAAATTTAATTTTGGATCCGATCAGTACAATTTCCCTTTGGGGATGGATTGACAAAACTGGTTTAATGTCGATCCCCTAAGATTGAAGCTATCAAAGATTGGCCAACGCCTACCCACCCCCCTACAAAAATTCGTCAATTTCTAGGCTGGCTGGGGATTTCCGAAGGTTTTTTGAAGGATTTTTCCCCGTAAACCAACCCTTGACTAAGCAACTCAGAAAAACAAAAAGTACGTTTTGGGAAAAAAATAAGAAGCCTTCCAAACCCTCAAACAAAACTTTTTAGTGCCCCTATTCTAGCATTGCCAGATGGGACAAAGATTTTGTAGTCATGGATGCACGCCCAATTTTTTTGGGCCGTGTTGATGCAAGGGAGAAAGTCCGGGTTTTGCTTTACGACAACTCAAGGCCCCGAAAAAACCCCACAACATAATTAGAGTTTGGGGCGTGTCTTTGCGCTAAAAATCGGAGACACTATCATAAGGGACAAAATTACTGTTTTTAAAACCCTACAAAAGCCCCTTAAAAAATTTGAAAAAAAAAAAACTAAAAAGGGGGAAAAACGAGGGGTTTGGGAAATTCTAAAGGGTTACAAAAAGGAAATTCGCACCCCCGGAAAGGCAAATAGTACCGACCCCTGAGCCGGGAAAGGGAAAGGGGAAACCATACGATTGAGCCTTGTTTGAATAAATTCAACTTTCCCCTAAAATTCTTCACCCCAAGCTAAGTGGAAAAACAAAAACATAAAAAAGAAAAATTACGGTAGAACAAAAATTTAAACCCGATCAACGGAACCTAGCCCAAGGTCGAAGGGGGTTCCATTTTGGGGGGGCCTCAGACTTATCGCAGAATCCCAAAAAAATCAAAATTTTTCCTTACACCAGGATTGATAAATTATTGGGATTAAAAAAACTCTTTTGGACCCAAAAAACATGAAAGGATTTCCCAATACTTGGGCAAATGTTTTTAATCTCCAAATAAAACCCCGAATAAAAAAAACCATTTGGCCATTGCAAAACCCAGGTTTTTCCTTGGGGAAAATGGAACAATTACAATGGACTTCTTTTAAATTCCAAAGACATCAAACGTTATACCCATCGGATCAAGTTGATCATCTCAAAAACCGAACATTTTTTACCAAAAAGAGACATACAAAATGGTCAATTAATAATTGTACTTTAAAAGAAGTACCCCAAACGGGGTGAAATTTTTCCTTATTTGACCGATAAAACATTTTCACAAACTTCTGGCATCACTCCAAGACGCCTTTGGAAAAATCAGAAGAGTACAACGTTTTACCCTAAAACCCCGATGGTAGAGGGAACAACCTTAAAAAAGCGGGAAAATGTTCATTTGTAAATCAATTTGGAAAAGGATGGGATACCATTTCCTTTTAAGCGAATTTCCAAAAAAAACAACAACACAAAAAAAAAAAGGCCCCAAACATTTAAACACTTTAAAAAGGGCCCGAAAGTGTCTTCACCCCCCTGTTGGGCAAAGTGGGAATTCAACTCAGGGGTCCAAAACTCATTCGTGAAACAACTAAAAGATTGTCAAATAAAAACCCCGCTTAAGCGAAGGGAATAAAATAAAATTATGCCGACACAGACGTAGCCCCGGGAAATTCCCCAAGTGGGGAGTGGTTATGCAAAAAGTTTCCTTGGGAAAGGCTTAATACTTGGAAATGAGGAAAAAAAAAACCCAAGAACTTTGGGGCCTTTAAAAAAATCCACCCGGGTTGGGGTCCAGTGGGACGCTTAGCTTCCGTTAGAACTCAGAGGTCACCCCCTTTTTTCATTAACTAATCTAAAAAAATTTTTGCAATAATGTTTGTTTTCCACCATAAACCCCCAACTCAAGACACCAATTCATGAAAAACCCGTATAGATCATGGAGGGGGCAAAAATAAAACAAAGCTGAATAAAAAATTGCAAATTCGGGAAACTACGCGGGGGCCAAATACAAAAGGGAACGAGGGACCAAATAGCGAAAACCCCAAACTTTTTCCAACAAAGCTTCAACAAAAACACAAATTGATCCCGGGCGGAGTCTCTTAATGGTCTGTAAAATTGCATTTTCGGGGTTAAAACCTTTTTAATTTTTTTTCTTTTTACTTTTTCTTTCTCCCGAAAAAATTTTTTTTATTTTTTTCTACAAGTGTTGAACTCACAATCATCCGACCGTACTTAAAATCCTTCCAAAACCAATTTCAAAAAACCGTGTTGAATTTTCGTTTTTTTAAACTAATTTAAAACCCATATGTGACACGATATTACAAAAAAAGAAATAGGTTTTTTTTTTCCCCATCCACACTTCTAAAGTTTTGGGGAATTTTTTTCTTTTCCAGTTCTGCTTTTTTTCGCTTTAGCTTTTAAACCTATTTTATTTTTTTAAAAGCTTTAAGAAACCCCATAAAAAATTTTCAATCTTTTATATATAATAAGAGTATAAGTAAGTTTAATCATTTTACAATTTATATTTTTAAAAGTTCCCCGTTTTTAAATTTCGTGTTTTAAATACTTACCGTTAGCGTTTTCGGGGCCAAAAAAAACTCCAAGTCAAGATAACTTACCATACTTTCCAAATTCTCAAGTAAGCCCCCAAAAAACTTCCAAGGAAGTTATCATGGGGATTTTGGCCCTTTTTAGGGCCCCAATCTTAACACTTGGGATGTTAGTTAAATTTTCACAAGATTGTTACCCTACACCCAAATTAGAAAATAATTTTGGTTAGCCCCCAACGACCCCCTCAAAGGCTAAAAAACCTTTGTTCCCTTGTTGTTGAACGTCCCCAAATCACACCAAATACATAAATAATTTTCTTTTTACTTCAAGAATAACAAAAGATTAAGATACAATAATCCATATCAAGTCCTTTGCAAGCCTTAAATTCTTAGAAACCCTTTGGGATTTCTCTTTTTTTAAAGCACTTAAGTCCAAGGTCATCAAATCCTCCCCGCTCACAAAAGTGTAAAAATTAAAGAGGGGGGGTTTTTTTTTTTAAACCCCAGCCTTTTCCTTGCCCCCCTTTTTTTATAGAAAGACAAAAGTTGAAAAAGAAACTCATACATTCTAACTATTTACTGTTTCTTATCTTAACCATGTAAAAAGGGTCATTATATTAATTCATAATGTAAAAAACCTTTAAAAAAACCCAATTGGAAAGCTTTTTACAAAAGGGTTTTTAATTTTGGGAAAAAATGTAAACTTTTTTTAAATTTTTTCTCCCAAAACCAAAACATTAGATTTGGGAAAATTTATATTGTTGTAGAAAAATTAAAAAAAAGACATATCAATTTAATCCCCAAAAAGTTAAACAAAAGAAGGGCCCAAAATAATTCCAAAAACCAAACCAAAAGTTTTAAAAAAATTTCTGTGACAAAACTAACAAAAAGGAAAACGAGGCACTTCGGGCCCCCTTCATCAAAAAGTTAAAAAAAGAAAGTTGCCCGGGAAACATTTTCTTCAAAATTCAAGATCAGGGGCCCCCAAAAAATTCATAAGAAGGCTTTTTTTTTTTAAAAATTTAAAGCTCTTTTAATACCCAAAGGCATACCTTTGTCACATAAGGTAAACCAAATTGCCAAAGTCCTTAGCCGAGACCAACCTGGCTAAGGCCCAAAGGTGGTTTCAAAAGGCCCTGGACGGCCAAAGCCACGCAAGGCCAGGCTAGACCTCAAGGTTTTCTAAACCGAGACCATTACCGAGGCCTTCCTTAAAAGAAAACAACAAAACACCAAAAAATTTTTAAATCTACCCCAACCAAAAATTTTACAAAACGAATACTTGTAGATATAAAAAACTCTACAAAGAAAAAATTTTTTCTTCAAAAAAATTTTCCAATTTATTCCCCTTCGGAATTGAATTTTTAAAACCCAAAAACCTTATTTTCTTTTTCGGGGCTACAAACTGGAACTTCTGTGGGGGGTTTTCTTTGAGTAAACTTCGACGAGTTGTGGTTTACAATTAAAGTGTCCTAGCTCCTCGAAAATTCTACAGACCCTGAATTTTGATGACCCAACGGTATGAATATTAAACAAAAATTTTTTAAACTTTTTATAAAAGACATCAAACCCCCAAGTACTACTCGATCAATATAAGACATATTAGGTCGTTTTTTTTTTTTTAACATTTTTTTCCAAAAACCAAAGCGCAATGTTTCTTTTTTGGTTGCATTAGAGTTTTTCCCCGGTTACCACGAACCATTAAAAACAAAACACCACCAACTCCGGTAAAATTCCCCTGCCCCAAAATTTTTTATTTGGGGGAAAATGAAATTTTTTTAAACCAAAAAACCATCTTTGAAATTGTTTTCTTTTCTTATTTTTTTTTGTCACTAAGCCCTCATTCCCAAAAAATAAGGCCCCATATCATGAACCAGTTAACACTAGGGGAAATGAGCGCTATTGTAATAGGGCCCTTTGGGGTTGCAATCCCTTTTTTGTTTCCAAAATACTTCAAAAAATCCCCATTTTTTAAAACCTAGGATGACAGAAAAATCCACCGGCGACAAGCAACCAATTTGAATTGTCCCTTAAGTTTTTTGGGTTTCATGAGTTAGTGAAATAATAAGTTTTTGTTTTAAAAACCCTAGTGTAGATCATAATCACATAAAAATATTTTTTTCCATCCCTAATAAAATCATAATTTCATCAACCCTTTTTGTTTAAAATTTTAAGTGTATTTCAAGTCCATGATTTAGAGGCTAGCAGGAGGGCACAAAAAAAAATATTCGGGGAAATAAAAATTAAGTTTTGAAAGTTCCAAAATTTCAACCCCCACTTTCAGGGTTTTTTTAATTCTAAGCAATAAATCCGATTTTGTTTTGATAAATTGAATTTTTTTTAAAAAAAGTTTTTTTGTATTTTGCTTATTTGCAATTCTTTCTTCACTTTCATATTCTTATACGGGTTGAAATTTTTTCCCTATAAAGGGTTTGGGCATTGACTAAATATACTTTTATTAACAAAGTTTGAGTTATGATACGATGAAATGTTTTTTTTTTGGGAAACAACAAACTATTTTTCATGAAATCATGTGGGTTTGGCAATTTTACTTTTTAATATCTTAATCTAAATTTTTATGTTTGATAAAATTTGTCCCGGGTAAATAAGGGCTATTTTTCGTCCTCACTTAAATTTTAAAAATTGTAGACTAAATGATACTATCAACCAAATTTAATAATAATTTTTTTATTTATGTTTGGGAAAAATAATAAATTTTTTTCCAACCCTAGCTAGCCTTTGTAAAAAAAAATTTTTATCATACAAGTTTCGGGAGCTGTTAAGCCGAAAAGTTTTTTTAAATTTGAAAAAATTAATTTTTTTGAAAATTAAAAACCGTGAGGTTGGAAAATACATTCCTATCAATGCCCTCTTTTAAAAAAAAGCACTTTTGACTCTATTTATAAATTTAAACATATATTCACAAGCAAAGAAAGACTATAGTTTAACTTTAAAAAATGAAACCCGGGGGGAGGTTTCCTCATAAAAAATACTTTTTTTTTTCTTATACCTTGGCAAACTAAATTTTCTTTTTTTAGTGCAACGTTTCGATAGCCACCGTAGAAAAAAAGGCACAAGCGCTCATAAAACCTTGAATCCAATTTCTTTTTTTCACCTTTAGTAAATAAATAAAAGGTTTATAGCACTAAACCATTTAGAGACATTTTACACTTTACTTTTGTTAAAATTTTTATTTTTTAACCCTCTCTACCCAACCCCTATCGACTTATTAATATTAACACCCCGTATTGTTTGAACTAAACAGAAAAACCAAGAAGAGAAATAGCTAAAGTTTCATTAAAACTCCCGGCTTGTGAAGAAAGCAAACCGGCCCTTAACTCGTAGACTAAGCTATCCTAAGCCAAACTAATTTTTTTTCTTTAGTACCAAATAATTAAAATTAAATTCAAAAAAATGTAAAGAATTAGAAAAACATCAATGGCAAAAAACGTGTTTTATTAACGTTTAGAGGTTTAATTTTTCCATTTACTTAACCACTTGGGCCCCAAAACTTCCTCAATTTTTTAAAATTTTTTTCACTTTTTTTATCCGATGGGGATGTCCAAGGAAAATATAGCAAAACTGTAAAAACACCAACGCTCATAAAACTCTACTCGGCTTGGGACGGGAGCAAAAAAGGGGCAACACAAAAATTGAAGGGGGGAAATTTAGGTAAAAGGTAGACCCCGAAGACCCCTTGATCTTTTGCACCCGAACCCGTCTTGGGGTTGGTTTCGAGATCAAGTATTTGAAAGTTTTACAGCACCCCAAAATCCCCTTTCCCCAATTGGTAAGATTTTTGGAATTTAAATAGGTTTTTAAAGGTCCTAAACAAACTGTTGTTGGTTCGAACTTTTCTTCCGCCTTTTGGGTTTTATCACCCCGCGGGGTTTTAAACGATCTTGATTTCTTTGTGACCGATTAAATTAATTCCCACGATTCAAGCATGGAATCAAAGGATTAACAAAAATGTAATAGAAACCCCCCGATTGATTGCCAAGGCCCTTTTTAAAAAATTTGCACATGTGTTCGAGTTTGGGATTTGAAGGACCCCCGTTGTAGGACAAAAAATAATGGAGATTGGTTCGATAAACACCCAATAGGGCTTAAGAAATCACATACCAGGTAAAACTTGGGAGTTATGGGTCATCGGAACTTTATCATAAGGAATGGAAGGTTGTGGAACACCAAAGAATATGTTTTGTCTGAGTAAAATGACTTTTCACGGCGGGCGTGAATTTGATTATTAATTATTGTTGGGGGAAAAAAAGCCAACTGAGGACTTTATTTTAACTATCAAAAAAGGGAAACACTTTTTCTTCAAGCCCTAATGATGTTGACCCCCACGGCGTAGTGGGAACTAGGTACGGGGATTACTAAAAAAAGATAGCTGGTCCAATGAAAAAAAGTTAAGTTTTGGTTTGGGGCGGTATTTTTTGGACAGTTTATCGTTTATGGATTTAAAAATTTATAAATTCTTTGGAGTAGGATCCCTTTGGTTTAGGTAGGTTTTATATGGGATGGGGTTTTTTATGGGGTTAGGAAACGAAAGAAAGAAGCGGAAAAGGAAGGTTTTCATCATGTTTTCATGGCGATGGTTTTAATTATTTTAAATTTGGTTCGTGGAATGAGCGGATTTTTTTTTTAAATTGCTTTTACTCATGTATATACACAAGTTTTAAAAAATTTATTTTTAAAAAAATTATTTTTAAAAAATTAAAAATTTGTTATAAAAACTGGGCACATGCGTTTTTCACAAAATTTTTTTTTAAATTTTTAACAAAATCGAATATTTTTTATAAATTTATTGAAAAAAATGTTTTTACTTTATTTAACGAATGGTATTGAGGTTTATGTTTTTAATTTAACTTTTAAAATTTTATGTTTAATTTCCAATAAACAAAAAAAAAAACTTTTCCGGGTACCACTTAGTCCCCAAAAGAGGGAAAAAACCCGAGTTTTTTGATATTATAATTTGTATTTCATTTAAAACTCCAGAACCCCATGTTTCGGCCCTTTATTTTAATATTTATATGCAAAATAATTTTAGCCGTTTTTAAATTTTTAACCGGTGACGCGCGATCTAAATTAAAAAAAAGGGGAAACTATAGTGTTTTTAAACAGTGGAAAAAAAAATATTTTTTAAGAATCTTTACTTAGCGTAAATGTAATAACTTGATTTTTTGTATATGTATAAAGATGTTTCCGACGGCTTGCAAGCAAGACCCCACTTGTTTTACTGAAAAAACTAAACAAAAAATTCCCCCCCCTTAAAAATTTTTTTTACAAGTTTGTTGTTTCCTTTCCATTTTTTCAAGTTTTTAAAATTTAAACAAATGATGTTTAAAAAAATATATTTTTTTATTATTTTTAATTTTTTAAAACTTTGAAATTTCAAACTTATCGACCCCTTCTACTGCCCCCTTAAAAACGCAAAGACCCAAAATTTTTTTCGTAAATATTTAGTACAATAATTAAAATCCCAAGTTTCTAATTTTTAAAAAAAAAGGGGAAGATAAATGGTTGTCATAGATTTGTTCTATAATGGTTTTTCGGGGCACTTAGTCTCAAAAAAAAGTCAGTTTTTTTTAAAAACACTCAACGATTCTAGGAAAAAAAAAAAATTTTTAAAAAAAAGGGGAAAATAAGTGAAAAATTTTTTATTGCTAAAAGAGAATTTTAAAAAAAGAATATTATAATAAATTTTAAAAAAAGTTTGGGGCCCAAATTTTAAGGGGCCCTCCAAAATATATACTAAAAAAAATTTAGGGTAACTAAAACTTTTTTAAAGGGTGGTTTTTTTTGAAATTTTTTTCTTCAAGTTTCAAAATGAGTCTTTTGGGGTTTTTCCCAAAATTTTTTTGGGGTTTTAAAGTTTTTTCCCCCACCTTTTCAAAAATTTTTTCTTAATTTCTAGGCTAGGGGTAAAAATCAAAACCCGGGGTTTAACCTTTTAAAGGGACCCTATCTTCCTTGGGGCCCCGGGAACCCTTAATCAAATAAAAATTTTTTTTAAAATTTAAATTTATTGAAAAAATTTTTTGGGGGGAAAACGTCTTTTTTTTTTAAATTAGTTTAACTAAAAAGGTTTTTTAAGTTGCCCCTTTTCATTGGGGGTTTTTTTTAAAATTTTTTTTACGGGGTTTCGCCTCAATAAAAAAAAAAAACAAACCCCATTTAAACATTTAAAAACTCTAGCTAACAATTTTGTTTTTTTTTACTAAAAAAATCCCCAACCGCCCCCAAAATTTAGCAAATCCTTTTAGGGGGGCGTTTTGTAAAAAGGAAACCCCTTTTTTTAAAAAATTATGAAAAAAATCAAATAAAAATTTTTTCCCCAAAAAATTTTAAAAAATTTTTTGTTTTTTAAAATCTAAAATTTTAACGCTAGCACAAAAAAAACCTTGTTTTTGTTTTTTTAAATTTTACCTTTAACATTTTGGTAAGGGAAATTTGGGGGGAAAAAAAGAAGTAAAAAATTTAAAATTTTTAAAGAAAAAAAAGGGGTTAAAAAAATTTAAAAAGTAAATTTTCTATTTTTTGGGGCCATGAAAAAAAAAAACTCAAAAATTTGGGGGCCAAAAAAAAAAAAAAAAAAAAAAAAAAAAAAAAACTTTTAATTGAAAAAATTGGGGGTTTTTGTTTTTTTTTTTTTAAAAAAAAAAATTTTTTTTTAAAATTTTCCCAATTAAAAAAAATAAATATTTAAAAATAATTTTTTTTTTTTTTTTTTTTTTTTAAAAAAAAACTTTTTTAAAAAAAAATTTTTTTTTTAATTTTTTTTAAAAAATTTTTTTTTAAAAAAATTTTAAATTTAAAAAAATTTTTTTTAAAAAAATTTTTATTTTTCAAAAAAAATTTTTCTATAAAAAATTTTTTTTTTTAAAATTTTTTTTTTAAAAAAAAATTTTTTAAATTTTTTTTTTTTTAAAAATTATTTTAAAAAAAAATTTTTTTAAAAAAAAATTTTTAAATTTTTTTTTTAAAAAAAAAAAATTTTTTTAAAAATGGTTTTGGGAAAAAAAAAAAAATTTTTTTTTTATATACAAAAAAATTAAAAAAAAAAAAAAAATTTTAAAAAAAACATTTTTTAAAAAAAAAAAAAAAAAAAATTTAAAAAAAAAAAAAAAAAAAAAAAAAAAAAAAAAAAAAAAAAAAAAAAATCAATTTCCAAATTTCTCCCCAAAATGATGAAAAGGGAGCCCCCCAAAAATTTACCCCCCCCCAAAAATTCCCAAAAATTTTTTCTCTCCTTTTTTCTTTAAAAAAATTCTCCATTTTTTCAATTCTCTGTAAAAAAAAAAGGGAAGAAAAAACCCAAATTTTTTCATTTCTCTGCTTCAATTTTTTTGTACCAAACACCCCCCAAAGAAAAAATAAAAAAAAAAGGTTTAGTTTTTTTTCCCCGAAAAAACCCAAATTTTAAGAGGGGGGGGCCAAAAATTAGCCAGAAAGCAAGCCCAAATTTTAAAAAAGGTTTGGGGCTTTTTGGGAAAAACCCTACTACAAAAACATTTTTTTTAACCCCTTAAAAGCTTATCGGGGGGGACCAACCCCCCCGGGCTCCCCCCCCCCCCCCAGACCAGCATCATGGAAAAATTTTCAAATATTATCTCAAAGATCTGTTTTTTTAACATTTTAAAAAAAAATTTTCACCCCCCTACCCTTTTGATCAAAGGGGGAAATTTAAATTTTTTTAAATTTTTTTTTTTTTTATATCTTTTTTTGGGGTTTTTAAATTTTTGGGGGAATTTAAAAAAAGAAATTTTTAAAAAAATTGGTTTTGGTTTTTGTTTTTTTTCTTTTGGATTTTTAATTTGTTTTTTGGGTTTTTGGGTTTTTAGAAAAGGACTTTTTTTTTTAAATTTTTTTTTTATGTAGGTGTTTTGGGGAAAACCCAAAATTTTGGGTTTTGTTAAAGATAATTTTTTATAAATTTTTTTTTTTTTTTTAAAGGGGAAAAAATTTTGCTTATGCAGCTTACGGGGGTAAAAAGCTTTAAAAAAGCCCAAATTTCTCAAAATAACCGGGAAAAAAATTTGAGCTTATAAAAAATCCCCCCAAAATTTGGGCATAAGCTAAAACAATATTTTTCTTCTTTTTAATATTGAGAAAAAGTTAAAAAAACTTCCCATAGTTTATTGTACTTTTTTTTTTAATGCCCCCTTAGGTTCTTATGAATTAGCAATTTTTGTGTATTTAAATATTTTTTACTTTAGGGGTTTTTGGGGATTAGCAGCAAGCTCTTTGTATCTCTTTGTTTAAAACTATGCTACAGAAACACAAAACAATCTTGCATCGTATTATCATATAGCTCTTTTTTTTGCAGGCTAGAATATGAGATCAATAGCCTTTAGCAAGCACATCTCGGTTCATTTTCAATTGTAAACTTGTTGCTACTTAGACCTGGGCTTGGCTTATTGGCGAGAAGTTTTCTAGTCACGTTTAAAAGCTTTTTTATGCTGGTAACCGAAAATGAAAATGTGTTTGCGTAGCAAGATATTCAATAACATTTTTTATGAACTTAAGCTATGTAATAGTTGTGAATTATGTGAGATATTTGTTTACTATAATTTGTAACACATCGGATATTATTATGTATGGTATCTTCTTTCCCTAGCCAACATACACACTTGTTTTTCATGTATTATGATGTTTAGCTAATGATGATATTTGTTTGCAGCCTCACAAAAAATCATTTATGATCAAGAAGAAGCTTGCGAAGAAGATGAGGGCAGAACAGGCCTATTCCTCACTGGATTCGCATGAGGACGGGACAAACCCCCATCAGGAAAGCGCTTTAATTATGGATCATTTGATTCACAATGATTTCAATCTATAATTTTAGTTAACATAGCTTTTTTTTGGTTCAGGTACAATGCTAAGCGCAGGCATTGCGCAAAAACCAAGCTTGGATTCTGAGGTTTTTTTTGCAGCTAGTCAATATCAACCCAAGAATCGAAGTTTATGTTCTTAGTTTTATCGTAGCTCAAGTGAGGACTGTTGTCATCTATACTCTTTATTTAGTAATTGCAACTTATTGTGACTTAAAACTGGATGATGGTTTTAAGTATGCTATTAATGTAGTGATAAAAATTTATCTTTTGAAAAAACATTTAAAAAAAACTTGATTTTTTTGTTATGATTACTTTGACATATCAGATCTTGTGAGCATTGTTATATTTGTCATTTGCCAAACTGACATCCAGAAACATTATCATTTTGAAAGAGCGAATTTGTATTTCCAGTCTTTAGAATTTGGGAGATTTTCACTTGAGTAATGAATTTACGGTGATGATAAATAAAACTAAAACACCCGGATTAGACGATTAGTCAATGTAAACATTAGTCATTCTAATATTATCTGGCCAAATCTACAAACGTAGAAGCAGATGAGAGGGAATTGTAGAAATTGGTATTGAACCTGAAAACTAATTCTTTTAAGGGTGTCGTTCAAGAGCCTGTAGTCTCAAAATAAATAATGCAGTTGCAAAAACAACACATACACAGATCCGTGATGCTTAGTGCGCAAAAAATGATCTAAAAACTAAGCTACTTATTACATTAAAATCCAAAACCCCCCCAAAAAAATATTCCCCCCATGACCCAAGATCCACACTTAAATTTTAGTCTCATATGAGTGCGTGATTGAAGTGGTGCCGCGTTTTGTATATTGCTTGACCAAAGATTATGTATGCCTGCCATTTACCAATAAGATTGTCAAGTTAAACATAAGCAGTTACTCCGTACTTGTTTAGGCACGTACAGGCAATATTTGGGGTGCGTTTAGTTGGGGGAACACCCTTCGTTTTGTGGAAAACAAGGAAAACAGAGATCGCATTCAAATCAACGTTTTCCAACAAAATGTTTTGCAAAACACAAAATCCCCTATTTCCTAACTTAACAAGGAAAAATAAAAACAAAAAAAACAAAAATTTTTGTTGTTTTCCTTATTTTTCTTTGTAACCCAAACCCTCCTTCCCCTCCCTCCAAAATAGAAAATACAAAAAATCAACTAAACGCGTTTTTTTTATTTTCAAGTGTTTGTGAAGATAAATTTCCATTTCAAATTTTTACAAAATAGAGATAGAAACCAATAAAAAAATTTCTCCAACTAGAATATATTACAAAAAGCAAAGAAACAAAGGGCCCAAAAGAAAGCTGCCGCTAAAACCAACCAATAACTTTTCCCGCCTTTTCTCCTTTCCCGCCACCCTCATCCCCAATCTCTCTCACTTTCACACACACACACACACACACAAAAACCCAGAAGAAATGACGGCTGAAAAACTAACAGAATACGAACGAAAGCGAATCGAAAACATAAAACGAAACGAGGAACTTCTCGCTTCTCTCAACATCAAAGCCAAACTTTCCGATCTTTCTGCTTTCAGCAAGCTCTACAGGTTGCCTATTATACTCCTTATTTATTTATTTCAATCACTCATTCATTATTTACAAGATTTCTTTGAAATTGTTATTTCAAATTTTAAAAAAGAGAAATCATTAATGATATTTTTTCCTAGATTGTTTTTGTCTTGGACTTGTTTTGGGATGGAGGGAGTAGTACAACTTTTATTCTATAAAATGGCAGTTCTAGTGTTCTACCCAGTGAATTGTAATTTTAGTCAATTATGCCTATTAATTTTATTTTTTTTACATAATTTGGCATGACCCTAAAATTGTAGTATTAGTGCGTCCCAAATTAAATGTTCCTGCTATTTTGGTTTGTACTGAAATAAGACTTTGGAATTGCTATTTTAAACTTTTGGTAGATAAGTGTTTATTACTAAACTTCAACTAATAAAAGAGTTTTAGAAATGTAAAATTGACATTTTATTGGTGCAAAGTATAATGATTGCAGTTTTCTTAAACCGTGTGCATTACCAAAATGGACATTTAATTTGAGACGAATATTAATTTTTGTTGTTGTGGTTGAACAGGGTTAAGGCTAAATCATACAAACTTAGTCCAGAACTTGTACCCTGAATACAACGTTAGTCCCAATTTCAAAATAAGTCTACCATCCGTTCCTCACATCTCCATTTTGCATAATCAATAGTCCCTTTGACTAAAACCCGTTAGTCTTCGACTTTGAACCCCTCACGTGCACTTCACGTGAGGGTAAATTTGTCATTTCCTTTTTTTTTTTTTTACTTTGGTCTTCGCCTAACACTTGACACAAACATAAACACAAACACATAGTGTCTTCATCTAACACACACAAACATAAACCCTAATTGCTTGATTAGATTGCACAAACCCTAATTGTTTTAACATGGATGGTGGTAGTGGTGGTGGTGGTGGTGGTGGTGGAAGTGGAAGAAAAAGAGGGAGGCCTAGAAAATATGGTCCAATGCCCAAACCTATGCCCAAACCTGATCCGAGTACAACGACACCACAAAGGAAGAGGGGAAGGCCTAGGGGCAGTGGAAGGAAACAACGGGTTACGGATGTTGGTATGTTAATGTTTTATAGTTCCTTTATGTGTTCTAAATTGGCTTAATGATGTAGTTATATGATATCAATAACTTTTATTATGCAAACTTGTTAAATAGTTAACGCATTGGTTTAGTTTGATTTTACTAATTGTAGCATGTTATACTAATGTCTTTTTAATGCATTATCGTTTTGGGAGGGTGTCCCATGATCTGCTTTGCTTTGTTTTCTTATGTGCGAGGATGGTGAAACTGCATATAGGTTGGCAGAGTTTAGGCAGATTAAAAGGAAATTTAGTCATAGGTGGGAAGTATTCATGGGTTACTCTTGACTGTGAGTGATGCCAAATTATTGTTCACTGTGTTTATATGCTTGTGAGGAATGATACTCTCTTTGTAGACATTGGTGACAGTAAGATGGAAATGTAGCTGACAGTCTATCAGTTGGTGTACTTTACAGCTAAGTTAGTGTAACTTAATGTAATAGTCTAGTTTAGCAGTTAAGTAGTTTACATCTTTTAGTTGACTTTTCATTATTTGACTTTCACAATGTATTTTGTATGAATGCTGAGATGCAATGTTAAAGTAAGAGGCTGCATAATTGGTCTTAGAGCAAAAAGAGCAATCTCAAATGCATGATCTAGTAGTAAAGTGGTTGTTTTTTGTGTTGTATTTTGGATGTAAAACACTAAGTAGTAATTTGCTGTTAGATATAGTATTCTGTAGTGTACTTGGATAACATATTTTGTGAATCAAATCTGATAAATTTGTTGGTAATGGTGTGGAGATAATCACTGAATCACATCTGTTGCATTTCAGACTTGTTTGGTGATGGTGTAAAATGGTATGAAACATAATTGATAATCATTGTATGCAAGTTTTGTTCTGGTCTGCAAGTTTTGTGATCTGCAAGTTTTGTGATATGCAAGCTTTTTGGTCTGACCTGGTCTTGTAATGGAGATGTGTGGGATGTTTGGTGGACTTATTTTGAAATTGGGACTAACGGTGTATTTTTGGGTACAAGTTCAGGGACGATCGGTGTATTTTACTCTAAACTGTATGTATGATGAGACTAGGGGGCTGTTTGTTTGAACTTATTTTTGGGCTTATGTGATTTCGGCTTATTTTTTATAAGCTTAAATGTTTTAGCTTTTTTTTAGACATATGGGCTTATGCTAGCTTACTGTAGCGTAATAAGCTTATATAAGCCCACAAGTCTCAAAATAAGCCGGAAAATTTGAGCTTATGAAAAATAAGCCCAAATTACATAAGCTCAAACAGGAGTTATTTTCGTCTTATATTGAGCCTAAGTTGAATGACTTGCCATAGTATATCGCAGTCTTTTATTCATGTTGCTTAGGTGTCTTATGAACTAGTTATTATTGTGTACTCAATATGTTTACTTTAGTGATAGTTGGCATTAGCCACAATCTCTTCATGATCTCTGCTTAAAACTATGCTACAGAAACATGAACAAGCTTGCATCGTATTATCATAGCTCTCTTTTTGTATGCTAGATGTGAGATTAATAGCCTTTATCAAGCACATCTCTGTTTATTTTCAATTGTAACTTGTTGCTAATTAGATCTGGGCTTGGCTTATTGGCGAGAAGTTTTCTAGTCAAGTTTAAAGCTATTTATATGCTGGTAACCGAAAATGAAGATGTGTTTGCGTTAGCAAGATATTCAGTAACATTTTTTATGAACTTAAGCTATGTGTCAGTTGTGATTTATGTGAGATATTTGCTGCTCTAATTGTAACACATCGGATGTAAATATGTATTATCTTTTTCCCCTAGCCTGTCTCTCCTTACATCACTTGCTTTCATGTATTATGATGTTTAGCTAATGATAATATTTGTTTGCAGCCGTCACACAAATCATTTATGATCAAGAAGCAGCTTGCGAAGAAGATGAGGCAGAACAGGCCTATTCCTCACTGAATTCGCATGAGGACCGACAACACCATCAGGTAAAGTCACTTAATTGTGGATCATCAGATTCACAATGATTTCAATCTATAATTGTAGTTAACATAGCTTTTAGTTTGGTTCAGGTACAACGCTAAACGCAGGCATTGGCGCAGAACCAAGCTTGGATTCTGAGGTGCTTTTGCAGCTAGTCAGTATCAACCAAGAATCAAAGTTTATGTTAATAGTTTTATCGTAGCTCAAGTGAGACTGTTGTCATCTATGACTTTATTTAGTATTGCAACTTATGTGTGACTTAAAACTGTGATGATGGTTTTAAGTATGCTATTAATGTAGTGATGAAATTTATCTTTTGACAAACAGTTAAAAACTTGATTTTTGTGGATGAATTATCTTTGATATCAGATCTTGTGAGCATGGTTATATTTGTCATTTGTCAAACTAACATCCAGAAACATTGTCATTTTGAAAGAGCGAATTTGTATTTCCAGTCTTTAGAATCTCGGAGATTTTCACTGAGTAATGTAGAAATTGGTATTGAACCTGAAATCTAATCTTTAAGCGTGTCGTTGAAGAGCCTGTAGTCTCAAAATAAATGTGGTATAGGAGATTTCCAGTCTTTAGGCCTGTCGGTTTTGTAATATAAATGTGGAATAGGTGAGCACAACAAGGTTGCAAAAAACGCTAGGTGCTAGTCGGGCGGTTGACCACTGCCTAGCGCCTAGGCCACCTAAGCGGATTGAACTTTTCTATATAAAGAATTCAAAAATTATGTGTTTGGTATAAAATATGCATAATTTATATCTTTCTAATAATTTTATTAATGATTTTATTATTTTAAATTATATATCTTTTGTATATGTTGCAAAATTTGCACTATATGTGACTTTGATTAAGTTTTGGTCTTTTATAAGTTTTTAATGGGCTACAAAAACATATATTATATTATTAGGGTTATATTAGGGTTAAACAATTTTTATCTCTCTCACTTCAAGAAACCCTAGATATGAAGTTAGAGGAGCGTTGACCGGCATTGACCGACCCACCGCCTAGACTGATTTGGCCGATTTGACCCGCCTAGGTGGTTTGTTGACCGCTTTTTGACCAAAACGCCTAATTCGGCCCATTTGATGCAAATCAAGGCGGTGGGTGACTGACTAGCGCCTAGGCGGCCGCCTAGGCCGCTTTTACAACACTGCTTATATACCGATAAAAGTGTCATTGTATAACCACAACAAAATTTGTTACTACCTCCGTCCCATAATAAGTGTTCAGTTTGACTTTTTACGGTTTAACCTGCTCATCTTTGACCTTAAATACTTTTATGTGTGTTAAATAATACTTGATACAAAATATATGAATGGATTGGATTTTAAATGTATTTTCATTGATATAAATTTTATCAAGTATTATATAACACATATAAAAATATTTAAGGTCAAAATTGAACAAGAAATACTCAAAAAGGTCAAACTTGACATTTATTATGGGAGTCTCAAAAAATTTAAAAGTAACATTATTAATATTATAATCTTCATCTCAAATATTCATTAGCTTTTACAAATACCAAAATATCTTATTTCCAATCTAAGATTGGTAAATAAATAAATGAGACTAGACGAGTACTCGTGCATAGTAACGGGTTTTTATCGCGGCACATAATTATGATTGTGATATTTTGGTTAACATATAAAAAAATCAAATTTAACTGTAAATTATTTTAACATATAAAAATTTTAAGTAAAAGAACAAATTTTAATAACTAATTTCAATATTTAAGAAATTGGATACATTAGTTTTATGTTTCCTAAATTAGTTTACAGAGTTTCATTTAATTAAAAGAACAAATTAGTTTTCTAAATTAGTTTTAACTTTTCAATTTTTGGTTTTTCCTTTTATATATAATATAGTAAATTACATAAATGGTCCTTGTGGTTTGTCGAAAATTTCACATATCGTCCCTTAAACTTAAAAGTTACATGTATCGTCCCTATCGCCTACAAAGAATAACACCCGTGGTCCTTTTTTTAACGAGTGTTAAGTGCATTCCGTTATAATTTACATGTTAGCCCCTGTTGGTTAACGATTATTGCATCGTTTATCCTTTATAATAACGGCCATTTATAATTTAAAGTTTTTCGACTTTATATACGTTTTTATACGTTTTATCAATTTTCGTCCTTTTTTATACGTTTTCATCCTTTTTTATACGTTTTCTTACGTTTTTATCCGTTTTCGTCCGTTTTTATACGTTTTATTTACGTTTTTATCCGTTTTCATCCATCTTTAAATGTTTTCTTACGTTTTAATCCATTTTCGTCCGTTTTTATATGTTTTGTCTGTTTTTTTACGTTTTGATATGTTTTCATCCGCTTTCATCCGGTTTTATACATTATTTTTTTTACGTTTTTATTCGTTTTTCTTACATTTTTATCCATTTTATACGCTTCCGTCCGTTTTTATACGTTTTTTAAGTTTTCATAGGTTTTTATCAGTTTTCATATGTTTTCAACCGTTTTCATCCATTTTTATACGTTTTTTTAACTTTTCGTCGATTTTTATACGCTTTTTATCCATTTTCTTACGTTTTTTTCTGTTTTTATACGTTTCATCCGTTATTATACGCTTTTTTTTATGTTTTCATGGGTTTTTATCTATTTTTATATGCTTTTATGCATTTCATCCGTTTCTATACGTATTTATCCGTTTTTATACATTTTCTTACGGATAAAAACGTAATAAAATGTATAAAAACGGATGAAAACGTATAGAAAACAGATAAAAACATATGAAAATGGATAAAACCTATGAAAACGTAAAAAAAACGTATAAAAATGGAACAAAACGTATAAAAACGGACAAAAACGTAAGAAAAAATGAGAAAAACGTATAAAAACGGACAAAAGCGTAAAAAATGCATAAAAACGGATGAAAACGGATACAACATATCAAAACGTAGAAAAAACAGAAAAAAAACATATAAAAACGGACGAAAATAGATTAAAACATAAGAAAACATATAAAAATGGATGAAACGGATAAAACCGTAAGAAAAATGTATAAAATGGACGAAAACATATAAAAATGGATGAAAACGGATAAAAACGTAAGAAAACGGATAAAAACGTATAAAAATGTATCTAAAGTCGAATAACTTTAAATTATAAACGGCCGTTATTATAAAGGATAAACGATGCAACAATCGTTAACCAACAGGGGTAACGTGTAAATTATAACGGAATGCACTTAACACTCGTTAAAAAAGGACCACGAGTGTTATTTTTTATTGAGGGACGATAGTTGAAATTTTTGACAAACCACATGGACCATTTATGTAATTTACTCTGTTTAATATAGATGTAGCCATTTCCCCATTTCACCATTCTCATGTGTACCATGCATACCAAACTCCTAGTCATAATTATCTTTTTAACCCCTCAATAAAAAATTATTTTTTAATTAAAAATGCACTCATTTAACTATGATAAATATATATATTGATAATGATAATTAACCAAAGATTATGTATGCTTGTGATTTACAAATAAGTTTGTCAAGACTTGTAATCAACCTTATCAGAATGTAAGTTTATCAATTTTAAGTAAGCAACATTTGACACTACTGTACTGTTTTACAAAAAGCAAAGAAACAAAGGACCCAACCAATAGAAATTGCCGCTAAAACCACCCAATAAAAACCAAGAACTTGACCCATCAGTTGCAACCCACATAACTTTTCCCGCCATTTTCCCTTTTCCCGCCGCCCTAAATAATACAACCCTCATCCCTAATCCCTCTTTCACTTTCACTTTCACACACAAGAAAAAAAAAAAAAAAACCCAGAAGAAATGACGGCTGGAAAACTAACAGAATACGAACGCAAGCGAATCGAAAACATAAAACGAAACGAGGAACTTCTCGCTTCTCTCAACATCAAATCCAAACTTTCCGATCTTTCCGCTTCCAGCAAGCGCCACAGGTTTATTATACTCCTTAAATTTATTTATTTCAAGGGAAATTTACCAAAATAGGCCATTCGCCCTACGACTTATCACTTTTTAGACAAAAAATAATTTTAATTCGAAAATAGACCGGGCGACCTGTACAACACCCGCCCATGAATTCGACAAGTGTCCCAGGTACATGCTAAGTTTCGGCTTATGGTTGGGGGTTGTACAAGTTGCTCGGTCGCCCGGTCTATTTTGGTAAATTTCCCTTATTTCAAACACTCATTCATTATTCCAACATATTAATTTTTGATGTTGTGGTTGAACAGGGTTCAGGCTAAATCATACAAACTTAGTCCAGAAAAGAAACTTAAATCCGAAACCCCGGTCGTAATCCGTAGATCTCTTAGAAACCAAGGAATAAAGCCCGATTCCGCAGGCTTAAAAGATGATTTTACTGAACCACCTAAGTCATCATTAACTAACTTAAAATCACAAGTTATGTCGAATAAGTCTCCTCGAGAATTGGTACCGATTAGTATGAGTGATGCAAGTACTTGTTCTCAATCGGATGATGCACTTGTTAACAAGATTTTGAGTGTTTGTGAATTGAGTGACATGAAGAAGGCTAATGGTAAGGTGAGGGCGGAAATTGATTTGGAGCTGATGAAGTTGGAACCGGAAAATGTTGCACGCGTTGTGCCGAATAGGATACTGAGTGTTAAGTTTTTTCCTTCGGCCAATATGAGGATGGTTGTTGTGGGGAATAAGTTTGGAAATGTTGGGTTTTGGAATTTGGATTCGGAAGGTGAGGAGGGTGATGGGATTTATATGTATCATCCTCATCCGGGACCTGTTTCCGCTATTCTGATTCAGCCGTTTTCTTTGAACAAGGTATTACTTGTGACATGTCTTTCACGTTTGTTTCTGTAGATAAATCTGTAAACTATTTGGATTGGCTGTTTACATGTTAAAAATGTCAATTTACCGTTAACCGTTAGTTTGTGGTAGTATGTCGTAATTGTAGTCAGACTGATTAAGAATTTAAGATGTCACACTTGAGAGTTGCTGCAAAAATTTAAAACGGGCTTCTGTTGCTGTTGATTTTTTTATTATAGCTCATCATAACTTGCAGTAAAGTAATCATCGCATTGTTATGATAGTAGATACTAGATACTGTATCTCATGATACTTGTTCACTATTACTCTAGTTATATCAATTTTGCTTGTAATTAGGAAAAGCGACCATAATGTTTGTAGCTTGGCTCCTATTTGGTGCAATTAAATAATATTAGTCAAGTGACGAACCTTTTGCAATTAAATAATCTCAAGTAGTATTGATATACTTAGAGTAGTGAACCGTCATATATCGACACTAAAAGGTATCTTGTGTTCTTCTGTATGTATAAAATCTGAGAACTAATGAACTTGAGGCCTTGTGGTGATAGTGCATGCCAATTATCACACACATGTATTAGGGGTAGTAACTGAATTAAAATCTATGCTAACTACTAACAGTCTACGATACTTCCCTAGCCTGCTCAAAATCTTGAGATACTGCTATGATATTGAGGCATTTATATGTTTGTTTTTAATGCTGACATGTTCATTTTCCCTGTGCAGATAATTACAAGCTGTTATGACGGTCAAATTCGCTCATTAGACATTGAAAAGCAGACATTTGGCCTCTCATATACTACTGACCATGCAATCTTTTCAATGTCTCAACGACTTGATGATGTGAACTCTTTATATTTTGGCGAGGGCCACGGAGGAGTCCGTGTTTGGGATGAGAGATCTGGGAAATCATCATTTTCATGGGAGTTACATGATTCTAGGATTAATACAATAGATTTCAATCCGGTAAATATTAATATTATGGCTACAAGTTCATCAGATGGAACTGCCTGCATTTGGGATTTACGAAAAGTTGAAAATAGTAAGCCCAAATCTCTTAAGGTGATTACCCATAAGAGGGCTGTACATGCGGCTTACTTTTCACCTTCTGGAAGCCTTCTTGCTACAACAAGGTACGATGCATGTGTCTAAATTGAATTTCTTTTGCTTAGTAAACGCTAATCCTAATATTAACTGTTTCAATATTGTAGCCTTGATGATAAGATTGGAGTGCTTAGCGGAGCGAATTATGATGATGAATTCATGATCAACCATTACAATCAAACAGGCAGATGGCTTTCTACGTTCAAGTAAGCCTCTCTAAGTTTTCAACCAATAATGTACAATGTATATGTCGACTTATATGGCGCTCCGCCTTTTTGGCGCGTCTCAAAAAGTTCAAAGCTTTCTTAAAATGTTTCTAATTTTGTTCTCATATAAGTTATATGGGGAGTTACTGATATGATTGGTCTTGGGTATTTCTTTGCCTCTTTTCTGACTACGGTTCTTTATTGTTTGGAATGCAGGGGTGTATGGGGGTGGGATGATTCATATATATTCGTGGGCAACATGAAAAGAGGAGTTGATGTTATTTCTACAGAAGAGAGGCGACTTGTTACAACTCTTGAGAGCCCTAACATGACTGCAATCCCTTGTCGTTTTGATGCTCATCCCTTTAAGCCTGGGATGCTTGCAGGGGCCACAAGTGGAGGCCAGGTCTATGTCTGGAGCTCATAGTGGTAAATCGACCTCTAATGGCTAGTTTTATCAGGTGGATTTATCAATCTTGTAACATGTAAAAAGTTCTGTTTTTCTCATGGCATGTTTTTCTTTAATCCCTTCATTTGATGTTGGATGTTTGTGTGATGCTTTTATAACTGTTCCTTCTAAGTTGCGCTTTTCTAGAGTTTTTTCCAAAGCTTCCTCGGTGGCCAATTAAGAATTAAGACAGTTAAATTATGAGATTGTGTAATGTTATTGTTGGATTATATTAGTTCAATATAGAGGTTGCAGGTGTTTTTATTTATTTATTTATTTATTTATTTATTTATTATTATTAATTACTAGTCTCATGACCCGGCCGATGGCCGGGCTAGTTTCAAGTGATATCTTGTTAAACACTTCTAATTTATGTAGCTAATATGATTATTATTATGATTTAAATGTAATTTTTGTTCATAGAGCTTTGGTATTGAAATATTAGTATATAGCTTCATGACCCTTCCGATGGACGGCTAGCTTCATGTGTAATATTGATTAAAATTGTCGAACATGATGGTATGTAAGGATGAATAAAACTAAAACAAATATAATCTTCAGTTAGTTGATAACGGAAAGAAGTTATGTCGTTGTAAATTACGTGGATTCTATAATAAGATGATCATAATTCATGTATACCACCAACTTTACTTATATCAACGTAAGATATTTTTTTAAACAATGTTTTGATTTATAGCTTGCCAACAACCAAATTCTCTAAAACCATTTTCCACTTGGTCATCTCCATGTCAGGAGTCCAAATACTGAAACCTGCAAAATAGCATATAACAAAAATCACACATAAACTAAATGCATACTTTACATACAAATTAGTCAATTGTGGTTGTGTTTTATCTTAAACACTGTCATTGGGGCCAACTCAAAGAAATTAGCAAAAAGGGACAAATGCTCGTTCAGCTCAAAAGGGATGCTAATTACTGAAAGTGTATTTTTATGACCCATTCCAACCCGTATACATTTTGGACCCGTTACAGGACTTGTTCGATAATTTAATATACACACATCCTAAACATCTAAGAAGACCAAATCATTTTGTAACAGCTTCTAACCATATTTTTCTATCCAAGACAATGAGACTGGGCCATAACTCGTAGATCAGCATGGGCAAAATGTTGATAGCAAATGTTTATATCAATACCACCACCTCTAGCCTTATTTTCTGTAGTGCCATGTTTATATCAGGACCACCAGCTCTAGTAGATAGGATTTACAAATCATACCTTGAGTAAGTCCCTAATGTCAAAATCGTTGTTATTGTCACCCGAACATCGGTGATGAGTTTCACAATTCTTTCCATTTGCGCATAAGTGGCAAATGCTTTCCCACCAAATATACAAACTCAAGGGGCATATTTTTCTTTTCTCTCAGCAACTTTCATTTCTTTCATATTCTTGTAGCGATAAACTATGCCCAATATATTTAACACTTGTCATCTGTATTCATGAATGCATATCACCTGTAAAATAAATTGACCCTTTGTAATAATGTAATGGTACTCTACATTGGAGCAAAACCAAGAACTATGCTTTATCTTAATACTATTTTGATTTAACCGTGTTATAATTTAAGTTGCAAAATATTTGTGTTAAATAAGAGCCAAAGGGCAAATGGCAATCGCCTGGATGTCAAACATTGCGTCAGGACTAACAGAATATTATGATTTTTCTTTGAGGAATAAAACGACCTTGAGCTTGTTAATCCTTTTTGTGGCTCTCCACTCACTCTGAAGATCCTCGTTATCGGCAAACTGTAATGAAGTTCGAGTCATGTTAACTTGTGTATATCTTTGTATTTTAAAGCAGTTTGTTTCGAAAGCGTCGAACCTTTGGTGCCCATAAAACATGATTACTTAGTAGTGTCTACATTGTATCTTGCCTAAGATGGACACAAGAGTGGACTTGCAGGTGACTATTATATGTTGCTGCTTTTCTTATGACATAAATAAACTATCCAACCTTTGAAATCAATCAGAGTTACATTGAATTAGTCATATGCTGGTATGTAAGTGTGTACCTTGGTTAGCTACAACACATGTAACAGCAAGGTCAATGGCAAATTTTAATAGCCCATTACTACAGCTTTCTTCCCTTTGACAAATTGAGAAGAGTCTTGGGCATTTAGTTTGCTATATTCTTGAGAATGCACCACCTTCCCTTTGAAAAGTTGATGTACTCAATCGCCTCTTCTAGCATGTGGCTACGTTGGTTTGCTGCATAATGACGCACATTAGCCACAATCTGAATATGATGCATAAAAAATAAACATCAAAATATATGCAAATATGTCCGCTTTAGGAATGACTGTCGATTTTACGACCTTTCAACACGCTATTATAAATCAATGTATTGTTATGTTGTTACATAATTTACAGTTACTCTTTTCGTAACCTTACTACCAATCTTCTTATTAAGTTATATGCACCAATCTTCTTATTAAGTTATATGCACCAATCTGTGATAATGGAAAAGTTGTTACCTAACTGCAAGCATTCCATCCATCCGTAGTAAATATAATTGAGTGACAACACTTGTATTCGTTCATCAAACTTGAGCTCTGGAAGTGCAATTAGTGATGCTCTTTCATGAATTCGAATATATGCAAAACATGCAACTTTCCCGCTTTGGTACCTCTTGAGTGCAAAAGTAGCTTTCGCTTTTAAGTTTCTGTAAAAATAGTCTCGGTCGGGTCAACCTTCAAACACTTTTTGCCCATTTTATGTATATAATTGTAGTCAAGAAAGCAATATTTTTGTAATAGAATCGAACAGTTTTACCTTGCATCGAGAACTTTTGCTGCCGTTTTACATATTTTATGCTCCTACAGATAAAAAGAACATGGAACAGAATCACAACTATATCTTTATCAAACCCACAAAATATATAACACTAATTAACTTATTAACAGCCTAAAAGCATGAAACATGTTCATAAAAATCAAGACTTTAAATGAATGCAGAAATAACATTTCAGCCATCAAAGGCATCTACAAATGAGAGCCATTAGGGTGTTTGGTTACCCATTGATAACCTTGAAATCCATTATTTGGTTACTATTATATCTCTGATTTTTGTCAACCCAGAAAAGTCGACATCAATTTTGACAGTGGATAATCATTCAACTGAATATCATGTACTACACATAAATATATATATAGTCCAAAAGAAGCCCACATAAGTTTTCAAATTTGGTTACCGTTCAAGATCCTTAAGTTGATAGAAACAATTTGAAGACGTCCTCAAACTCTCATTCCACGACGACTTCTATTCCTTATTAACTTAGCCCAACCCGCCCTGCCACCCATTTGGCCACCTTTAATCTTCTATCAAATAGGAACAACATTCACTAACGGAAAAATATATATATATATATAAAAATAAAAAAATTAAAAGCAGGAGGCACTCATGATGCAATGAACGGTCAGTATATGACTAATTTTATGAACATGACATAAAACATGACAAGCCTGTGTATATTCTGAAACTTCTAAAAAGAGGTGACACGTGAAAATAAAATAGTTATATAATGTATCACACCAATTACCTCCAGATATCTGGTATCAATGGCATCAAGAACATCTCTTAAGACTTCCAGTGCTGATCCAGCTTTTTTAATGATACTGTTTGAAGAAAGAATGGTAAAAAAAACTCTTAGAAGTATGCAAGCAAAACAATGACAATCCGCAAGATTCACTATAGATAAACGCATACTAATAAGCATCTTTTTTTTTTTTTTTTTTTTTTTTTTTTTTTTTAATAAATATGAGCATATTCTTGACTACTGCCACAGTACATAACTATCAACTACTCCATCTGTTCAAAATTATAGGCGACCTTCCCACGATGGTAAGTTTCCCTTGATGGTAAATATCCCGTTTCAGATTCCACGAGTAAAACGTCGTACCAACTTTTAGCCCAGTTTTGTTTAAAAACTATCGGGAAGCAGTAACAGTATTTTTTTGGAAAATGGAGTAATCAACTTCATCTTAAGGAAATTAATTTCTATTCCCCATTCATTTTTTCTACGTTCAAGAAATTCTGTTTAGCGGTTCCGTTAAGAAATATATGATAAGAGTAGACAAATTCTTTGTAAGCAAATAACAATCACTCCTTAAGGCTTTCAAACATTCCATATAACTTCAACATATGATTCCTTATCAACTTGATAATCCATCACACTTTCATAGCAACTTAGTTCGAATCAACTTCTTATCTTATAATCATCATCTGAACTTGATGATGAATCAAACTCAACTACATTTCCCTTGTTCTTTTATTCTATGTCAAGTATCCTTTTATCCCTAATGATATGAGCAAGTGAATAACAAAACCTTCGAACCAAACCTACTTATATGATCAAGTCTATAAACAATTGAAAGTAACTACTGTAATAATAGATAATTCTGCCTTTCGAAAAAAAATAAAAATAATAATTGATAATTCTTTTTGTGTTGTAGCAAAACATTAAAACAAAACACAACACATTAGTCACATGTAAGAATAGCGTGAATCATAAAAAGCATTTATCTACTAAAAAACTGCAGCATAAATAAGAGCACGTGGAATCCCTATGATGAATTAAACGCCATGCCCAGTAATATGAAAGTATCTGCAAGACCGTTAGGCCTGTGTCGAAGATTTGATGTTTGTGCAGTTTCCTCAGGGTAATAATTTACATCGATAACTTTGTGATTAAAATATTGATGCACCGTTACAATATTCTCACATGGGTTAAAATATTGGTTATCAGTAATGATTTTGAATCATGAGTCAAAATAAATTGATTTGGGGCTATTTTTTAGGTTAATTTGAATAAACAATTTTAAGGTTATGAATCATCAAAAATGGAAACCGATTGTGTACGAGATGATTTTGGTTTAATGAGAGGGAGTGTGAAAAGCGCGTGTTTCAGTGCCAGGTGGGGTTTCCACGTATTTAATCGTGACAGCGACTACCCCCTATTCTGATGGCATTCTTTTATGCCAAAGTGCTATATGTGACTTGTCATGATCTTTTATTATCTTTATATATAATAAATGAAAAGTTTTTATCGTGAATGCCACTACCCCCTATTCTGACGTCATTGACGTCATATATACACGCTTCTTTTTGTTATACGAGACTTCTTTCCTTTTTTTTTGCTAGCCTCATCTGTTAAGGTTTTTTAATATTTACATCACACTTTCTATATCATCAGTATTTATTATAATCCGAGAATAAAATGAAAGTTTCTATGTTTACTCCACTTGATTCAAGATCCGTTCGCAAAGGAAGAAGCAACATAATTTGTTAGGTATAATTTGGTATGTATAGTTTGTATTTTTTTTAATTTCAATTTTTATAAACCCTAATCAAATTGGGGGTTTTGCCTAAGACGCTTGATATGGCTGATTTTGTTTTGATTATTAACTGTTAGTGAAATTAGGACTGCTATGTCATCAAATCCTCTGGTTAGTCGTCTAACTCAACTCTTTATGAGAAGTCGCTTGTCATCTTTATTTTTCTTTAAACCTATTTGCTGATGTTCTGTTAAATTTCATACTAAAAAGCTTTTGTGAATTGTGCATTATCGCTACTATCGTCTTGATTTTCATAAGTTTACTGATTTTTGTTACTGTATGGCGTCATTATCGCGCCTAATTCTGTTGCTTCATATTTTGATGATTTAGAGCTCTTTTTGTATGTTAAGATAGGGACTGTGGTAATCGAGTGAAATGTATCTGTTTTGATTTCAGTTAAGTCTGTTTTGTATGATTAATTTTTAGTAGTAACACTATTGCAAGTCGTTTAGCAGATGATACCTGTTGTTGTAGTTATGATACAGAGCATTTGACTCTAGAGTTATATATGGTAGTAGTGATTGCTAATAATGTTAGTTAGATTGATTGGATATGACTTGATGTCTGTTTGCAGCCGAAAATGCACTTATTAATGTTTAAGATTTCATCGTGTACTATACGGCAATTTTAAGTTATCTAGAACATCGCTGATATCTATAAGCTAGCTGAAAAAATGCAGATATTGAATGGCAGTTGGTTGTGTTATTGGTTTGTGAACATTATCACTTTCTTCAAATTTACCTTCAACCACTTCATTTATCATGTGACGCAGTAAGTGTTGGTATAGGATAAGTAATCAGGAAAGTATTTTAATTACGTTAAGTGTCTATTAAATTAGGATTATATTTATCTTTTATTAGGTTAGTTTCTTTTATTTAGTAATTATCTTTTAATTGGGTAAAGATTATGTTTACCTTATTAGTTCTCAATAGGTTTAGTGTTAGTTTCTTATAAATAGGGTGCGTTGTTTAGGTTTTTTGGTGTTTTATGTTTGATTGAATTGAATTAATGAAAAGAGTCTGAGAAGAGTTTTCTCAAATTCTTGTGTTTATACTTGTCGGGTAAACCATATTACCCCCATTTGTTTGATAATTCGTTAATTATCGACGTCCGACAATACGTGTATCCTAACAGCTGCTGAGGCTCATTTAATTATGCATCGTTAGTGTTTTTGCTTCACTTAATGAAATTGACGTCTTTCTCTACAGCAAGGAGTGAAAGTCATGTTGAGGAAGAGGAAGATCATTGGCGCAAGAGGATAGAGCAATGATTATTCCAAAATTATATTGTTGGTTCACTGAGTAAGCTTAAGCTATTGCCAAAATTATTCCAAGGTAACCCAACCAACTGTTGGATAAAATGCTTCACTGAAATGTGTTCCTTATTGATACAGTGATTTGTTTGTTCATCGTATGTAGATCGTGAATCCCCCTCCCTTGTGTGCGACGATGATCATGAGCAAGAACAAGAACATTCTCTTCCTGTAATCCAAGGTAATTGTTTGATAAAATGATTTAATGAAATTTTTGTTTCCTAAACTTATTCATGTTTAGTCTATTATTGGCAAAAGAGGTGCAAAGTAGGAGTGGAGAACTCAAGAAAACAGCAGAAGATCTTGATGACTTTTTGGGCAAGGCAAGATTACTTTAGTTTACTTTCGAGATATCTAACGTTTACAATTTAATATACAGGTTAGGACAGGTGTTTCTGTTGTGAATGATGAAATTTTGGGATTTGCAAAGCTGTTTAACGATGAACTTACCCTTGATAATATCAGCAGGTCAGATTTTGTCATATGTGCAGATGTATTACTCGAGTATCATAATCATTTTTGGTACTAACTTATTAAAACCGTTTTGTGCTCCAAAATGTTTCTGCTTTTAGGCCTTGGTTAGTGAATATGTGCTATTATATGGGAATCCAACCCTAGGGAACAGACACTTATTTGCGATACAAAACATTTAACTCATATTATTGCATTACATTTGGGTTGTTATATTTAGGACTTGTGTATTTCTTTATAGGATAAAGAATGATGATAAGATGATTCAATCAAAGGGTGGTGTGGATGCCCTTTCTGAAGATGAACTTCGTGAAAATTGTAGAGAGCGAGGCATGCTTGGATTACGTTCAGTGGAGGAAATGTGTCAGCAGGTTTTTAATAGCACTTATGCAATCTTATCTTTATATATAATAAAAGAAAAGTTTTTTGAATGGAATACACCTTTATTCTGACGTCATATTAGCACGTGTCAAGCTCACACAACATCTCCTAATACAATTTAACATCAAACCTTTTGATTAATAAAAAATAGTGGAACCGTTTCCTAAACTTCAGCTACTATTGATCAATTTATATAGAATTGCATTCTTTAAATCATGATTTACTCTAATCTTCTTCTCTGTCTCCACTTCAAATTCAAGAGGTCTGCGCGATTCTTTGTAAATTATGTGATCTAATTTTTTATGGTTCGCTGATTCTGTTAGAAAGGCCGCAAAAGGGATAGAGATGTATGTCACGATCTCAACTCAAGAGTCAAAGGTCGCAAAGGGACGAAGATGTTTATATACGTCAGACATGGAAAGGATTGCAACACTACTACAACCGGTGTTTATCACAACGTTTTTCAAAAAGTATCCTGGACGATTACGTTCAAATAAGCCATATTAATGTGGAATTAGTTTATCAGGATTTATCTACGATAGTTAGATGTTATCTTTTTTTTTTTACGTAATTAGCTTGGGTACAACAGTATTGCATTATGGGGTATTTTATGTTCTTACAATTGTAGATGGTAAACTACTCTTCAACATTTATATACATTTTTTGCTCTTTTGCAGTTTCTAACAATGTTTAGTTATAGTCACTATGTTTATGTTTATGCAGATTGTGTATTTGTTAGATGCCTTTGTATTGAATGGTGTTTGGATATGATTTTTGCAACTTTATTTTTGGGTGTGCAGCTTTTCGCTTTGGTTGATTTGTTTTCGTAATTTTCAATTTACTTTTGGGTATTGGCTATTGCCCTTTTTAAAGCTTTGGTTTTGTATTTTTTTTTTCTTTCTTAACATGTTAATGACTTTCTAATAAACTTGTGAAGTATAACAAATGTTACTTCTCAGATGCACACTTCAATAAAGATTTAAAATAAGAAAAAACATTAGTACAAACAAGTTACGATGCCTCTTTTATCCTTGCACATGATATGTTACTTAAAGTACAATTTCTTTTGCCACCCGCGAATTTCGCGGGTCTATGGTCTGTGGAAACCGTAGAGGGGGGGTGAATACGTTTCCATTTAAAACTTAAAACTTTTGTATCAAACTCCCGATCAAGTGTGACGTAATATGAAAAGTGTCAACTATGATTATATAGCATCTAGAAATGAATATAGTAAACTACAACATATGCACAATCAAACCATGGAACATACATAATCAATCACGACATAAGCAACTAGCCACACAAACATATACGCAATTCAAATATAAATATAAAGCGATAACGAATGAAATGAAAGTAAAGAGATAAGTAAGAAGGTGCAAACCGGACACGGTGATTTATAGTGGTTCGGTCACGAAGCTACTCTTCGCCCTACTCCACTCCCCGAGTACCCAACTCGAGAGTTACTTCACTAATCAACAAACTCCCTTCAGGCGAAGAAAACCGTACACGTCGCTTAACTTGTTTTCCGACACTAAGCTAGATTTCGAGTGCTAATCTTAGCTAGCACCAATCTACCACGATCTACCCGATCTACACGTTGCTTATCCTATTTCCGACACTAAGCTAGATGTCGAGTGCTAATCTTAGCTAGCACCAATCTACCACGATCTACCCGATCTACCCTTGATCCACATGATCAATCACACAAGCCCAATGGCTTCAAGAGATCTTCACTATCTCTTAAGATCACAATGATCTTGACTCACTCTCTCACAAAAGAAAATTAATCTTGATGTATGCTATGATACAATCAAGAGTGTAACAAATGTTACAAGACCTAACAACTCCAACTCTTGTATCTTCTTGGATACCTTGAGTTCTTCTCTTGTAAATGAAGAGGAATGATAACACTTTGTATCTACTTGGATACTTTGTGTTCTTCTCTTGCTAATCAAGAGGGATGACAACACTTTGTATCTACTTGGATACTTTGTGTTCTTCTCTTGCTAATCAAGAGGGATGACAACACTTTGTATCTACTTGGATACTTTGTGTTCTTCTCTTGCTAATCAAGAGGAATGAAGAGGATTACTTGAGTGGATGATTGGATCACTCTTAAACAACCTAAGACTCTCCAAATGATCAAAGAAAGTCATCTAAGTGAGGAGGGATTAGACCAGAGAAAAAGGACTGGAAAAATCAAGTTGGAAGTGTGAAATGGTCCACTATTTATAGGCAAAGAAAAATCTAGCCGTTACGTACGGACGGCTCCACTAATTGTGCCACGGCTCCGTTAAATTTAACGGAACCTTGGAGCCGTCGGTGTCGAAAACGCTCCAGACGCTCCAAATTTTGTCTTTTAGTGGTGAAGGTTTATCTGGGGAAGTTTGGAGCTGTTTTGGGGGGAAAATGGCTGTTACAATTTTTGAAATGATTTTCCCAAATAAAACATTTCTTTCTAATTCAAAAATAATTTGTAAAATATATTTTTGAAAAATGTTTTGTCACATTCATAAAAATGTGAAGTTTAGAAAAATAAAATCCTTTGATCATTTGTCAAGTAGTAGATTTGTTTGTCCATACCTTGAGTGATTTATGTCGGGATGGAAATCTACAACTTTGTTGAAGCATACTTGAGACGTCGAGAGGTGTTGATGTAAGTACGCATTGATGATTTATGTTTACAAGTAACTTGCGCATTTTACGTTATGCATTACAAGTTACATGTTTGTCATTATTAAAACCGAAGAAACCGTTTAGTTTAAATATCGTAATATTTGCACTAACAATCTCCCCCTTTTTGATGATGACAAATATGTAAACCGTAACACACAGTAAAATGTAAAAGTTACCTGTTTACACTCTCTTCTCCCCCTTTTGTCGAAGCAAAAAGGTAGTTGCCTCGAGCTCTCTTTTGATTTCATTTCCTACTCCCCCTTATTGAACTACTTTCCTTTCTCCCCAGAAAGGCGAGTTTGCATCATCCCAGTGAAGTCTTCTATCACCACCATTAGAAGGACTCCATGCTATGTATTCAAATTCTCCCGAGCTCCCCCTAGCTCAATGCTCCCCTATGGTGACTTAATCCCCTCGTTTATTTACCTTAGTATCAAGCGGATCCATGGATCAAATTTATACGAAGACTTTTCCTACATCAAGGATTAGCTTCGTGCAGCATAATATATAACAGTATAAGAGCAACATTATAGGGATATAATATACATAGCAAGACATGCATGGGTTAAACTATGTGAACACGTAAGTGTCACAACCCGACCGAAAACCTAAGGTGTAATTGTTCACTCAATCACACTAATCAAGAACGAGATTCGTTCATTGACTGACGTACTAAATGACTTCTTCCAAGTTGTCATTGGGAAGGAAAGTTCTAACAAACCTTTTGAACAACATAATCATCTACTCAAGATGATTGATGTTAAGGATAGTTTGTTGATAAGACATACTCTAAATGATTACTATTATGACAAGTCGTGCTATAAAGTAGACTCGATAGAGGTTATACCTAAATGATTCCTTAAGGTGGGAGAGTGTTGGTTGTGGTGACAACAAGGACAACTTGGGTTAAGTGGTTGTAGGGGATAAATAATGGGATGACCCATTAGTGGTTGTGGTGATGGTGATAGTGATAAGGATGATGTGTTAGTGCCAAGTCCAAAGTGGTTTGATGGTGATAGGGTTAGTGTGATAGCTAAAGGTTGTGGTGGACTTGGTGGAGGTAAAGGTGTAGGAATCCTAAAAGTGGAGGATGATGATGATGTGGTTGGAGATGTTGGTTTTGCCCTTTGAGGAAAGGTGGGAAAGGATGGTTTAGGTTAATATATCGTTTGCACTGACAATGAGATGCATGATATATTTCAAAAGGGAAAAGGAAAAGGTGTATGTGATCCTAACAGGATTGTTGGTGGATATCTCTAACGAGGTTAAGGTAACGAAGTTCTAGGTTTCTAGGTTGGATGATCCTAGTTGTGTGTTAGAGATAATTTGGTGCATGAAGGGTTTCATGTGTTTGTGAGGATTGAAGGTTGTTGAACTAACTATCACTTATCCAAAGTGAGGAGTAGTTGTAAGGTTTGAGTGTGATGAGTTGAGGGTTATAAGGTTTGAGTGTGATGATCTATGGGTTAAGGTTCTTAGACTGACTATCACTGTCAAGAGTGAAGTGTAGCTAAAAGGTTTGAGTGGGATTGATATAAGGGTTGAAGGTTGTAAGGTTTGAGTGTGATGATCGATGAGTTGTAGGTTGTAAGGTTTGAAGATGAGATGCAAGATAAGCTTGCAATGGTGAGGCCTTATAAAGGCAAGTGTTGTGGGATTCAAACTAAAGTTGGTGATGGTGTCCTATGGTGTAGTGAGGAAATGTTAGGGTGTGTGTGAGTTTGCAAAATTTTGCAGGTTTGAGGTTAGGGATGCAGGGATCAGGAAGGAACAGTGAAAATTCGTCAACCATAGGTACGGTACCACTAAATACCACACGGTACCGTTAAATTTAATGGTACCATGGCCTATTTAATGGTACTGTAACCTGAAAGTCACGAATTTTCCTGTGCAGCCTAGTTCTGGGCAGCTAAAAGGAAGTTTTTTTTTTGTGCAAAGGTGAAAAATATATTAGCTCAATACCAAACTACATGAAAAGCATCCAAAATAGAGCTAATGACAAGCCATAGCATCTAAATTTGGAGCTAAAACAAAACAACCACACTAACATACAAACCATAAAAGTCATACAAATAGCACTATACTGACAAATCAGAATCCATTCCTCCAAATTCTACTATATTCATTTTATGAAATTCCAGTAAGAATCAGATCCCTCTTTCTCATATGGGCATTCTTTTTTCCATTTTACTTCCCATTTTTTCTTGTAGTATAGAAGCTGGTTTACAGTTTCAAACCATAGTTTTGATTCTTCAACATTAGGAATCCTCTTATCATCCACAAGCTTATCAATAAATTCCATCTTCTTCTCCACTTGTAACCTTATATCATCTTCCACTGTTGTTCCATTAGTAACACCATTTTGGTTTTGTGGAATAGGGAAGGCAGGGAATTCATCATCATAGCTTTTTGGGTTTGTGTTTTCAACTATTCCTTCATTCAAAGTTTCATATCTATTAGAGTTCACATTTTCATTCACAAACTTCCCATTATTGGCCTTTGAAGTTGATGCTGTTGCAGTTTCCTTAACAACATCTTTACCCTTATCATTCCCTCCATTCTTCTTCCTATATTCCTGTCTTTGATAGTTGTTGTAATTACTTCTATATTGCCAATTCCTGTTTTGCTGCTGCATATTACTCTTCCTATTCTGCACTGGAGCAAACTGTTCTTGAAACATTGGCTTATTAGCTACCTGAACTTTAATCTCTGCTTCTCTTTTATCTTGGATTTCTTTCTCAGTCCTTGGTCTAACATTACACTGATCAACCACATGCCCAAACACCTTACAATGAGAGCAACAATCAGGTTTCCAATCATACTCAACTTTCACCACTTTTGTCCCTTTTAAACACTTATTCATATCAGTATACTCAATTTTGATTTCGGACTTCATTTGTTTTCCAGCTTCAACTTCCACTAACACTCTTGCATAATCTGCCCTTCCTACACCAAACTGACACATATGAGCTGTAACAGAATCCATCACCAATGGTTTGCCTAGACTGCTAGCCATAGCACTAATGCCTTCCACACTCCAAGCTTCCATTGGAATGTTTACCATTTTGATCCATAGTGGCATTTTGGTTGGTTCCACTTTCAGAAGCCCTATCTCAGGGTTCCATTTTTGTACAAACAATGGCCTATTGTTAACCATCCATGGATCTTGATTTAAGACTTTATTCATTCCACTTTCATTTTGAAACTTAAACAAATTCACACCACTTGCATTAACAATCACCTCTTTTAGCCCATACCTACTCCACATTCTCCTAATATGATACCTCAGTTCATGAATCATCATATTCTTACCCACAAAATAACCACAAATAGTGAACTGCCATTTCACACTACCTTTAAGCACTATATCCTCATCAAATAAAACTGTTTCCTCGCCATCCTCTTTTACCTTAGGTGCTATAAACATCAAGTTTTTAGTTACAGTTATAGCATCCTTAGCAACCATTTTAGCATAAGAGTTATCAGTTTTTATTTAGAGTTTCCTTATTCCTATCACTATCAATAAGTCCTTCATTCACAGTATTCACATCAATATCATTTCTATCAGGAGAATGAGATGTACTTACAACATCATCCTGTGTATTCAACTCAGTGCTCTGTTCAACCTCCTTGCTGCAAACAATCTCAACATTCATCTCCCTAACACCTCCATCATTCTTCTTCAATTCACTATCACTTCCTGCAACTCCTTCCGTATTCATCTCATTTTCCTCAACAAATTCATTTTCCCCCAAATTTTGTGCCCTAATTTCTTCCTCTGTTTCATCATCTCTAACTTCAGTACGCTTTTGGCTCAAATTACCCAATATATGATCATTGTATTTCGTTGGAAGCTTAATTTTCCTCTTATTAGATTTCTTTTTATTCGACATGCTTAAACACTGATTCAATTGAATAGATCGAATTTTAGCGCCAAAATCCAAAATTCAATTACATGGTGAAATTTGGGGAAAATTATATCAAAGTATGTAGAATTGAAAATGGAATTGAATGATCAAATTGGATTGTTAAAATTCGTATAGAAACGATCAGGATCTAAGAAAAACGTGGTATTTTAATGGAAGAAAATTGGTGGGAGAAAAAGTGGAGGAGAGAGAAAGGAAGCTAAAGGGAAGTTTCCTAGGGAATAAGAACCATATTTGTGTGTTCTTGAGAGTGTTTGGAGAAAGACAATATGAGTGTGTTTTCGCTCCCCCTTAATCTATTACTATCCGGACAAGATGTAGAGGATAAAGAGAAAAACGAACGTTGACGGAAGTGATGAGCTTAGTAACGTCATGACAGGTGGTGGATAGCATACGATAAACTTCACCTTTGAAGTCACGTAGCTCTTCTCAATCATTGTGAATATTCATAGAATATTATGATGAGACAAGTGATCACGTGGAGATATCATAGGGGTTAAGAAGATAAAATCTTCAAGGTTGTGAGGTTAGTGATAAGGTTCTAGTGGGTTATCTATGTTGATGAGGAAGGGTTATCTCAACGTATCCTAGCGATTCTTCGTTTGAAGTGTGTGGAAGATGAGTGGGATGCGGAAGCATTGGTAGTGTTTAATACCATGCGGAAGTGAAAGGGAAAAGGCTAAGGAATCAGATGATAGATAGAATCTATTCTGATAGGAGACGGTTTTGGTTCAAGACTATATCGAGTGGGTTTTGATGGTGTTGGTGAGAATTGAAAGGAAGATTTTTTACACAGAAATTTCACATATGTTGTGACTTTTCTGGACTTTGGATTAAAAGAATTTATACCAAATAAATTCCTTTATGAATGAATCCAACGGGATTCGATGAACGTTGATCGAGAACGAGAAATGACATTTAATTGCATTTCGCAAATTAAATACACTTTAAATATTTCGGATGAAATATTTAAGTTGTCATTAGAATTCAAGAGGATTTTATGAATAAATCTCGCTGATTTAGTGAGACTTTTCGACACGAGGAGAGAATTTATACCTAATAAATTCTTTGAACAGTATTGGACGAGAAGAGATGACTTTTATATTTCCAAGGAAATACATAGGTAGTCATTAGAGCGATGTAAAGAATGACTCAATATTTCCAATGAAATATTTAAATAGTCATGAGACGAGACACACGAGATGACTACAATATTTCCAGTGAAATATTCAAGTAGTCACAAGATTTATGGAATAGGTTCAATCATTCCTAGACCTAGACGGAGATGGTTAGAGGATTCTCGGTTGAGAGGTTTGGTTGATTTACGGATTTCGATGTGCTTCGCACACGAGTGTTTCATGGGGTTTTGAAAGACGTAAAGCTAGGCCTATGGTGCTGATTTGCAGCAGGGTTTGGGATCTTAAGACGTGTATATTCACACGAGGATGAAAGGAACTACTAATCACTTATGTAGTAACTCATGAGTCCTTTGTCATCCGAAGGTTGATGTTAGCATTTAGCTTTTGGATGAGCGTTTTAACATATGTTGTTAAAAGGCTTGAATATGATGTTTCGGATATGACATTTAACAATTGCGATCACAAGTTAAACTTACTTGAATATTTCGGATGAAATATTTAAGTTGTCAACCCTACTCCGAGTTCTACTAGGTTTGTTCCTAACCTTCCCATGACAAAAGGGTGTATTACTTGGAAGAAGGCGAAGTGATGACTGGGGAATTAGGTTAACTTCGCGACTACTTTGACTTATGGGTTTTGACACTAGTGTATGACTCTATGACTTCTAAGGGTTCATAGTGATGGGCATACCTAATTCCTAATGTGTCAAAAGGACATAGTGTGGGTGCAAACTTTACAAGTAAATCATGTAAAATGCACATAAGGAATAAATGCAAGCATCATGTAAAACATGATAATCATTTAGCATTTAAGATTATGAAGACATTTAACCATATCTTACGAGAACATGTTATCATTTTGAAACACGTATGTGGGATGCAAGCAATCTAGGTTTGCTAAGGCAGATCCTAATTACTACTTGTTCAAGATGACATCCTAATGGGAGATAAAGTTCAACGATGTAAACTATCTCTACTCAAATGTAGGAATGAAAATTTTTCAAGTTAGAGAATGAGTATGAGACTATCACTAGTGGTGCTCAATTAAGGCTAAACACGACCATTTTTATGGGTTATACAAGAACCCAACTTCTCTCTTGGAAGCAATCCAACCGTTAGGTCAAATTGAATTTCTAGTGCGATAGGTTCTCCAGTAGTCATTCTCATGTTAGAAGAATTCAAATTCCTATATTTGCCTATCGAAGTATAGCAAAGATGATGTTATCTTGTTTTGCTTATACATGGCCTAATATGACTCAATTAACCATACTTTGAAAGTTGGTTAAGAAAATGACATGTCTTACACAACTCCTAACAAAGGCAACCGAAATGTTTTAATTTCGTGTTTGAGATTTAAAGGTTATTTGATGGAGATGGTGTATTTTATGATCTCTTGGACAACATCTTTGTTTGTTGAGTTGTTATATGTTATTTTAACACGATTTGGTTTCCTAGAACCAAGAGACACTCTAATGTGATTCAATGTAGAATCTACTACATCGGTGTGTGTTTCAAGAATGCTCCTTGCATATCTTGATTGAGAATCTAGTAAAGGTTATTTACCTCAATAGATCTTGTGAGCATTTTATTTGAAATGAGACATACTGTTTATTTCAACTAGTATGCTTTTCTAAGAGTAAACTTATCACTCTTAAGAATGCTTTGTGAAACAAGTATTTTAGTGTATGACCAATTTTACTTGTTTATGCAATGACACATGTCGTATTAGGTTATTATTCAACTCTAATATCCTATATTTGTTAACAGGATGCAAGGTATTCTCTTGCAACATAATCATTCATGTCACAAAGAAAATAAGATGCATAGGATATAAGTTATCTTTTGTCAATCTTTTAATAAGAGAAATACATGTGATATTCTCAAAGATTGATGACTTACATAATAGTTAATAACATATTATGTATGACACTTTTAATAGACATGTGACTTTGAGTGTTGAGTTGTTCATGAGCAAAGTTTACATATGTTGTTTGTTTGCTCTTGTTTGGTTTTTCGGAAATGACGCATTTACTAATTGCATTGCAATGTAAATTACTTGTATATTTCGGATGAAACATCCAAGTTGTCAATCCTACTTGGTTGTGTATTTTATGCATCTTTTAAACATGTTAGTTTAAAGTTTGGAACACAACCATTGGACAAGAAGACTTAACATGACATCTTCAACACAAGTGTGAGTTATGATCCGATGCATATTATTTTCGTCTTGAGAGGACGTCATTATTTTCATAACAATCGAGTGTGATTGAGTATGTAGATTCAAGATAATATGTTTCATCATATTTTGATGTTATCTTGAAGCTAGACAAATAATGACTCCAATTTCATGTCCACACTCGAAAACTTGTCAATTAGCTTCGATGATGATATCATTCATAATTTGAATAATGAATTGATATATACTCGAAATCTTTCTTGACCCTCACGATCACTCCTTTAAAAATAAAAAAATAAAAAATATATATATATGGAGTGTGTTCCATTTGTTTTAATACTAGTTGTATGTGTGAGGTTAATAACATATTAAGTTACTACTTTGATATTGTCATTTATTTTTATTTGAGAAAAACTATTTATATTATTAAGTATAATACTCTTAGTTTTCGACACCTTATTAGTATAAAAATAATTATCATAACCATTTTTATACCACATACGTAAAATATTAAATGTTTAAAACATTTTGTATGTGTGTTAAATCAATGCAAGTTTAATACATTTTCTTTTACTTAAATACTAATGTATTAAAATGACCTTTTATCTTGTTTAGACAACACATGGTCAAACAAGATAAAATGATGTAATGTTTTAAAGATCATGTTACGGATTTTATAAAAGTGTTAATTACTTTGGGGTGATATACTTTTTTACACTTAAACCTTTTAAAAAATAATTGTGTAAGACAATATCTTTCGATATACATGATCTACCAACTTAGTTTCTATTCCTAAGAAGGTTATTAAACCATTTTAAAAACTTGCAACAAATGCAAGAAAAATGGTCTATGCCTATATGCAATGCAAAATCAATTACGCTACTTAGTGCAAGAAGTCTAGCCTAAGTCCTATTAACGCATAAGCCGAAAAGCTAATATTCGACACATAGCAACAAGGCATGAAGGACATTTATGCTTATAAATAAAATTAGCTCAACTAGAGATAACAATAAGCATACAAAAGTATTAACTAACAATACTAAGACATAAAGAAAAGCAAATAGTCATTTAGCATAACACACAAAGATACTTATCGTCATTTTGTGTATTAAGTATAACAATGTACACTTAGCTTGACTTTATTTGAAAATGAATTATTTTCCACCCCATTCAAAGATTTGATCAAGTTCAACACTTTGAAATCATGAATGCATCAACGTGTGATGTTCACTTTGTGATTTGACAAAAAATTTGTGCAATTGGCATGACCGAATAAAGACTCTCTGTTACGAATTAAAGACATCCGTAAATTTCACTTTACAATCACTTTCTAAAAATATTTTTAAGTGAAAATAGACTCAATTACGTTTATAACGATAGGTGGCACGACTCCTACGGACTTACGGTTGATTTTATACGAATTTTTGAAAATTACCGAATTCTGAAAAACAGACGAAGGTACCGTTAAATTTAGCGGTACCGTCCATATTTAATGGAGCCGTCCGTTATATTTAACGGTGCCGTACGTCTGACTTCAGTTTTTGAACAGAACCAACTTTTATCAATTTAAGAAAACCTTCAAGCTAGTATGACAACATATACTTAATAACAAAACTTGTAAGTATTAAGTAACTAAATACTTTTCATATTTTTATCACCTTCATGGGTAATTTGATACATGGATCGTACTCAATTTTGAAAACCATTTGTTTTAAAAATTTGAGCGACGTGGCTCTGGTACCAATTGTGGAAACCGTAGAGGGGGGGGGGTGAATACGTTTTCATTTAAAACTTAAAACTTTTGTATCAAACTCCCGATCAAGTGTGACGTAATATGAAAAGTGTCAACTATGATTATATAGCATCTTGAGATGAATATAGTAAACTACAACATATGCACAATCAAACCATGGAACATACATAATCAATCACGACATAAGCAACTAGCCACACAAACATATACGCAATGCAAATATAAATATAAAGCGATAACGAATGAAATGAAAGTAAAGAGATAAGTAAGAAGGTGCAAACCGGACACGGTGATTTATAGTGGTTCGGTCACGAAGCTACTCTTCGCCCTACTCCACTCCCCGAGTACCCAACTCGAGAGTTACTTCACTAATCAACAAACTCCCTTCAGGCGAAGAAAACCGTACACATCGCTTAACTTGTTTTCCGACACTAAGCTAGATGTCGAGTGCTAATCTTAGCTAGCACCAATCTACCACGATCTACCCGATCTACACGTTGCTTATCCTATTTTCGACACTAAGCCAGATGTCGAGTGCTAATCTTAGCTAGCACCAATCTACCACGATCTACCCGATCTACCCTTGATCTACATGATCAATCACACAAGCCCAATGGCTTCAAGAGATCTTCACTATCTCTTAAGATCACAATGATCTTGACTCACTCTCTCACAAAAGAAAAATAATCTTGATGTATGCTATGATACAATCAAGAGTGTAACAAATGTTACAAGACCTAACAACTCCAACTCTTGTATCTTCTTGGATACCTTGAGTTCTTCTCTTGTAAATGAAGAGGAATGATAACACTTTGTATCTACTTGGATACTTTGTGTTCTTCTCTTGCTAATCAAGATGGATGACAACACTTTATATCTACTTGGATACAAATACTTTGTGTTCTTCTTTTGCTAATCAAGAGGGATGACAACACTTTGTATCTACTTGGATACTTTGTGTTCTTCTCTTGCTAATCAAGAGGAATGAAGAGGATTACTTGAGTGGATGATTGGATCACTCTTAAACAACCTAAGACTCTCCAAATGATCAAAGAAAGTCATCTAAGTGAGGAGGGATTAGACCAGAGAAAAAGGACTGAAAAAATCAAGTTGGAAGTGTGAAATGGTCCACTATTTATAGGCAAAGAAAAATCTAGCCGTTACGTACGGACGGCTCCACTAATTGTGCCACGGCTCCGTTAAATTTAACGGAACCTTGGAGCCGTCGGTGTCGAAAACGCTCCAGACGCTCCAAATTTTGTCTTTTAGTGGTGAAGGTTTATTTGGGGAAGTTTGGAGCTGTTTTGGGGGGGGGGAAATGGCTGTTACAATTTTTGAAATGATTTTCCCAAATAAAACATTTCTTTCTAATTCAAAAATAATTTGTAAAATATATTTTTGAAAAATGTTTTGTCACATTCATAAAAATGTGAAGTTTAGAAAAATAAAATCCTTTGATCATTTGTCAAGTAGTAGATTTGTTTGTCCATACCTTGAGTGATTTATGTCGGGATGGAAATCTACAACTTTGTTGAAGCATACTTGAGACGTCGAGAGGTGTTGATGTAAGTACGCATTGATGATTTATGTTTACAAGTAACTTGCGCATTTTACGTTATGCATTACAAGTTACATGTTTGTAAACATTGATTAATTATCAAAATTAATATAAAAAGAGATAGACAATAAGTCTATTTGCCTAGTTTCTTAATCCTCTGCCTTAATCTATTTTAACCAAGGTTGTAAAAATCGCTAGGCGCTATTGAGGCGGTCGGGTAAGGCCTAGCGATTAATCGGTTAGACGGAGATAAGCATAGTGCATCAAAGTTCAATATTTCAAGCAGTGACGGAGCTTGACCATTTTGAATGAGGGGGCCAAAAAAATTCGAGAAAAAAACCGAACTACTTCAACAACAAAAAAACCATCCATAGAGTCATATAGAAACAAAAACAACAAACGATTGCTAAAGGAAACAAATTACAAATCGGCTGACGACCTTTAAGCTTTTTGAATTCGTCAATTATGAATTCCAAACTAAAATTTTCACCAACTTCTTTTTCGATGTAAGCCACCAAACGTAATCCAATAATGCTACTACACAAGAGTATCAAATTACCAAATGACAGTTATTTTGTTAAACTCTAAAAAGGCTATTTAGTTTCATGTAAATATATGATCATGTCTACAGTTTACCCACAAGATAAATAATAACAAACCAAACACCAATTCACAAAAATCACGAAAGTATCTTACTGAAAATTAGTATTGCAAAAAAAGTTCTACAAGGCCGATTAATCGCCGATTAGGTGCTACAAGGCCACCGACTTTGCCGATTTATGTAACTGGGTCAAACAAATAGGTCAATCGTGGTCAACGGCGGTCAATGGTGGTCAAATTTTCTGAAAACCTATAAATCTTGCCGGAAGTACCCAAAACTCACTGTAAACTTATTTTGATCACTTATAGTAACTGTTTAAGTCTATTACAAGTTGTTTTTTAGAAAATACCTTGCCGAAAATACCTAAAACTCACCGGAAATACACAAAATTTGTCGAAAATAACTAAAATTTGTCAGTAATGCCAATCCGATTAATCCCGCCTAAACCGATTACAGGCTACAAGGTGGTCGACCGCCCGACTACCGATTCGCGATATTTGCAACCTTGCTGAAAATCAAACAATACTTGGGCTTAAATTTATCATCAAACACTTAAATGATCACAAACAAATTAGTGAAATTACCACAAACAATCAAATGATTCAATGCCTTAAAATTAATAAGATTGATTAAGAGCCCACTATTATAAGTTCCTGTCTTTTTGGTTTCCTTCTTTTAGTTTTGTTTGACTTTTTCTCGTATGCCATTTTGTTACCAAATTCTTAGGGGCCATTATGTAAATGTTATTTTTTTTAATCCTTAGAATTATATAAAATTGCCGAGCGGGGACAGCCCGCGCGTTGCTGCGGGATTTAAAAAAAAAAAAAAAAAAAAGAATTAAAAAAAAATAAAAGTACTGTTATTTTTTATTTATTTTTTATTTTTTTGAAAATATTTTTTAAATTTTTTTTTTTTTTTTTTTTCGAAATTATTTAAAAAAAAAAAAAAAAAAAACCATTTACTGTGAAGTTTTTTGAAATTATTTAAAAAAAAAAAAAACCATTTACTGTAGCATGAAAATTTTTTTTTTCGAATTCGAATTATTAAAAAAAAAATGAAAATTTTTTTTTTTTTCGAATTCGAATTATTATTAAAAAAAAAAAAAAAAAAATTACTGTAGCATGAAATTTATTTTTATTTTTTTTTTATTTTTTCGAAATTATTTAAAAAAAAAAAAAAAAGAAAAAAAACCATTTACTGTAAAGTTTTTTGAAAATTTTTTTTTTTTCGAAATTATTTTAAAAAAAAAAAAAAAAATTCCATTTTTTTTTAATAATTCTAATTTAACCATTTACTGTAACATGAATTTTTTTTTTTTTTTTTTTTTTTCGAATTCGAATTATTAAAAAAAATGGATTTTTTTTTTTTTTTTCGAATTCGAATTTAAAAAAAAAAAAAAAAAAAAAAAAAAAAAAACATTACTGTAGCATGAACAGTAAATACTGTTCATGCTAATGTTCATTTTTGGAATGAACAGTGTTCGGTGTGAGAGAGTGGTGTGGGGCCCAAATTTTGGGTTTTAGACCTTAGATATATATAAAATTGCCGAGTAATAAAGACCCAAACTTTTGGAGGGCCAACACCCCTTCCTGCCCCAATGATCCTCCGCCATTGATTTCAAGTGTTCAAATATAAAATAATACATAATTCTTCAAAGTTTAATGTCAAATATAGATATCACTCGGTTTGTTGACTATTTTAAAGCAATCTTTGACCCATTTTGTCCGATTAATCGGTTTGTTGACCAATTTTTAAGCGATTTTGTCTGATTTTTAAGCAATTTTGTTAACCGATGTTTAAGTGATTTTGTCCGATTAATCCGATTTTGTCCGATTAATCGGTTTGTTGACCGACTTTTAAGCGATCTTTGACCAAACCGATTAAATAGGCCGATTATGATAAATCCGGGCGCTTAGCGATTATGTGCCGATTAAGGCCGATTTTTACAACAGAGATTTTAACCCAGGGAACGCATGATATGCATCCAGTCAGCCACATCAGTTTTTTTTACAACCATTGCTGTTATTTGTCTTTCAGTCAAGCTTAGATGCATAGGTTAAAATAGTTCTTTTGTAAAAATATTATTCTAGTGAATCACTTACATTTTTAGGTAAAAGCTTTGTGAAGAATCCAACACCTGTCTATCTTGTACATCACCACAACACTTTAATGAATTATTATCAGTGCTGCTCCCCTAACCTGTCAAACTCGCAACGTATAATCTAAAACTTTAAGAAGAAAAAAACATAATAAAAGTTGATAGACCTCAGATCAGTTTAAGGCATGTGGACATAGAAGCAGTAAAACATGGACTCACTCGAAACTTACGGTCTCATCTTTGCTAGTGACTCACTCGACCTGACTGTACTGGCAACCGTCTTACAGTTATGGGTACAATAACTGATTTCCTGGTTTCATCTGCCTGTTCCCTCGGCCTGAAATATAGAGAGCCTACATTTTATGGCTTATTAAACATATAGAAATTGCAATTTTTTGGGCAAAGTAACAGATGTTCATTGACACCTTTGGAAAAATTTGATATGTATATTTTGGTAGCAAGATCTTATAGACCACTTAAAATGATCGAGTATCCATTGTGGCCGTACATGTCTAATTTCCCAACACACCCACAACAATGTGCCTGTGATATCTGATAGTCGAGGTTGACTCATGGCCCGGCAGTTCTGATATCCCACGTTTACTCATCATTTTCTATTTGATAAGATGTTATGAACTTTAAAGGCTTAACAGATCAGAAGTATGCTTTTTAAAGGGTATGTTTGCCATCAACTCTCATAAGTATGTAGGGAACAATGCCATTATGAAAGAGCAAATTAGTCTTTATTGGGTTTGCCCTTAAACGAAAACAGAAACAAAGTTAGACTTGTGATGTATGTATCTAGTCATCCTTTGATAACCCTCCAATGTTTCAGGTTTTGTAAATGATCGAACTCAATTGACTAGAAAAAGAGTCAAAAAGCAAGTTTGTTGAATTGAAGTTCAACCATAGGTAAAATGACAACACTTCAAGTGTAGATAATCACCTCAATATTTTCTATTGGATACTGCAAGCCGTTTTCAACTTCACTAGCACCTTTTTCTACGTGTTGATCACATCGGGATTAGCACAACGAAATGGACCAATAACATATGTAATACAGCGTTACAGATTAAAAGATCATAAGAATTAAAGTAGGAAGATCACAAGACTTGGACCATCGTTGACTCCAAACAAGTTCATGTTATCTCGAATCTTACACTACAGGGGTGACAAAGATGATTACTAGTATCATAAAGTGATCTCTTAAAACCTCATGAACTTTGTCAAGAACCAGCGATTGCATTGTTAAAACACCATGAGATCATATTTAAGGCACCAGTAGTCTTATGCAAAAACTCATGAGGATTTTACTTGTTGCCATTCTCTTAAACTGTGTTGGTTTCTTGTAAGCAACTCATTATCCTAGCAATGCTACAGTTCCAGTACCCATAAGTGATGAACCTCCATGCATTTGCATGATGGTCCTTGTCTATAACCAAAATAGTAATTTCTAATTACTTGTAATCGATCACCTTAAATAATTTCAAAACATAATCATAGAATGCAGTTACATCAGGTTTCTAATTACTTGTAATCGATCACCTTAAATAATTTCAAAACATAATCATAGAATGCAGTTACATCAGGTTTATGTAAAACCGTTGGTACTACAATTTTAAGCACATGTTTGTCATCATAAGCAGAGTTGCAAAGTCACAGCAGTTTTTTTGTAACACCTAATAGAAAAGTTATCAAGCTTTGCGAATAATCACACGCCTTTCTCTCTTATACTCAACTTCGTCTCTCTGATGCATTATTATCAATGCTCTCCTAACCTGTCAAAACATAACATCAACTTCCAATCAGTTTCTAACTAGAAAAAAATGACAAACATAGACATGGCAAATTAAGATAGAATCGAAGTCTCACTATTGATTCATTCAGGCCCATTCTTGTCAGATCATCAATTAGTCTTCTCTCTGATAAATGGCTTCCAATTCCCATTCTTCTCTTTATTTGGTTTTCCGCTTGCTGTACAAAACACAAATTAAGGATATATAAACTTCATTCATTGTTATGAAGAAAAGTAGAAGGCATGCATGAAAGCCGGGGAAGATAGAACCAAACCTTGATCTCATTTGCCATCTCAGGAGTGAGATTGATATGTTGGTTTATTCCAGATTTTGCAGCATCCATGGTAGAATTGTTAAAAAGCCTAACAGCTTCCTGAACATCGTTTTCATTCGCAACATTTGACCTAAAAAGATTAAAATAAAGAGTTAACTAGACATCATATCAATTAGATAAACAAGATCAAGGCATGCGGTGCAGTTAGTAACTTACAGTCTCAGCTTTGCTAGTGACTCACTCAACCTTACTATAGCTTCCAGCTGTCTTACAGTAATGGGTACAGCAGTTGATTCCCCAGTTTCATTAGCCTGTCGCCTCATATCCTACATGAGAATTGATGTCAACATTGAGGCATATAAGAGTATAAGTTTTATAGATTCGCATTGAACATAATGTTTGGCCTTAAATATATATCAACTCAACGTATGGTATAATTATGTTGGTTTTGGGAATCTAACATAATCGAGGATCACCATACCTGTCTAATTTTGACATATGTCTCCTGCAACGACTTGGCTGCATTTTCGGACAGGCGAGGTCGACTCATAATCCGACAGTACTGGATATACCTGCATAGAAAGACTTACATTATACTTCACCTTTGTAAAATCTAACCTTGATATAAAAAAAATAACAGATGCATATTTTCAAATTGCAGACCTTTTTAGCCAATTATCATCTTTGGTATCTCTAGGATCATTGGCAGAATTAGCAGATGCATGGACTTTAATGATATGACTGGCTATACTCTGCATAGAATAACCAAATGTTGCTCAATAATAGCATGTTGTGAAGTTCAGGATACCAACTTTAATATTGTTAATTACCTTGTCTTGGCTAAACATCCTAATATCTTTCACAATGAAGATCAGGTCAAATCTTGAAAGAATTGTAGTCTGTAGATCAATGTTATCTTGTGCAGTCTGAAATGTAGGGATGATGTTAGATGATTAAAATGTCTATAACTGAAAAAGAAGTGTACTTAGTGGCAACTTTATGTACCTTAAGATCATCATAACGCCCTGAAGGAGGGTTTGCAGCTGCAAGCACGGCAGTTCTAGAATTGAGAACGGTTGTTATTCCTGCTTTTGCTATGGATATTGTTTGCTGTTCCATGGCTTCATGTATAGCAACCCTAATAACACATTTGTAAAAATGTCAGAATTTCCATGACAATATAGAAAAAAAGAGAACGTATTGGTTTAACCTAACCTGTCCTCTGGTCTCATCTTGTCGAATTCATCTATGCAGACAACACCTCCATCGGCCAAAACCATAGCTCCTCCTTCTAAATAGAACTCACGCTGAACAATACGCAAATTCCAGATTAATATTATATTGCAGTATAAGTGACCTGATCTGTTCAATAATATTTCCAAGGAAAAAAATATACTTACAGTGCTGTTATCACGAATTACAGACGCTGTAAGCCCAGCAGCAGATGAACCTTTACCTGAAGTATATACAGCTACAGGAGCTGTCTTCTCCACAAATTTAAGAAACTGCACAAAATGTCATTTGCATCAGGTCATTAAATTAAAGTTTTTGCAAAGAAAGAGTAGCTATTCAAGATTATCTTTCTCGAATAAAAAGAGTATAAACTGACCTGTGATTTTGCTGTGGATGGGTCTCCTAAGAGCAAAACATTAATGTCACCTCTCAATCTTACACCATCAGGCAAAGTCTGTACAAATAGAGAACGTGAGCTACCAAATGATTAAGTGCACACAATAATGTTTTAAAATGAGGTTGACATTATACCTTTCTTGATCCACCAAACAGGAGACAAGCCACTGCTTTTTTGACATTCTCATGGCCAAAAATAGATGGAGCAATCTTGGAGCATATATTTTCATACACATTGCCTTCTGATGCAAACTTTTTGAATTCTTCAATCTGAAAACAGAATTGACAGTGAGAATTGGCACAAAACTTTCCTGTGGAATCGGTATGCTGGGTCCCCACACTATGTCATAACTTAAGTACCAAGAAAAACAGGAAACACTAAAAGAAATAAGGTCCAGTCACCTCTTCTGTTGTAAAATTCGCAGGACCACGAGTGGCTTCATTTGTCTCTTCTATTCCTACAACTCTTATATACGGTTGTCTGACTGCAACTGCAGATTTGTTTCTGGACAAACATGAAACAGCGCACACATTCAGCAAACAAAATGTATGAAAAGTTAAATGTCTAAGCTGAATTAAAGGCATAGAAAGTTTACGAGTTAGGTGACTTGGCTGCTTGAAATATGCTGTAGATTCCCATTATAGTCAGTCTTGTACCAGGCACAATCGTTTGTACAAGATGTCTGTCAACAGAAAGAAGCATGTTCCTTGGTAGCTCCCCAGTTGGCACATCCTTCATTTTGTAACAATATCAGAGCAAAATATTAACTTAATGCTAAAGACTTATATTGTAAATCTCGATAGAAAATAAATGTAAATTAAACCCTCTTACCTCAGGGTTCTCCTGAAGTTTCAATGTCTGCTGATCGACATACTTGCTTTTATCTGGAACCACAATCCATGGATCTATAGGGCATGCCATTTCACCGGGCTGTAACAATTGCGAACAATCAGATTCCATACCAAAAAAGTTCAAATGCAAATGAACAAGAGCAATGAGCTAGTGAAGTTACTTACTTGTGGTACATGGTCACACGATCTTGGCACAATTGCTCCACCAAGCCCCGGGCGGCAAGGAACCACCCTCATGTTTTTACAGTTCTTACACAACAAATGAACATAAGTAGCTTTAGCCTTTGTTCGGGATGCAGCAATAGTAATCCCAGATATCTTAACCAGTTTGGAGATATATTGTGCCTATCATTAAAACATTCACCGAAACCATAAGACATTGTATAATTTAATTAAGACCTAAGAATACGCAAAAAGAGAAAAAAGGTAAGGTACGAACCCCAAGAGATCTCATCGATACAGGGTCCTCATCTGATTTCAGCAAGATTTGAACCTCCCCTGTTTGTGGTTCCTCTAATTCACCGGTTTCTCCAGTAACCCTTGTCTTCAAATTTGCACTAACCTCTGCCGCCGCAGTTTCAAACTAACAATAACATACATAAAACATCTATTAGTCAATGATACAGTCATAACATAACTATAAACATATCATGATTAATGATAATACCATTATTCAAAAATAACATAGTCCACTAAAATTACACTGACATATATCCCAAGGTACACTCAACAAATATACTGCTAAGGTAACCAGTTTTAAGCGTTTGGATAAAAACAGCAGCTAGTAATTATTTGCTTATTTAAGTGTAAAAAAACAGTTTGAAACATTTAAAATTGCTTACTTTTAACCAGTTTAAAAAATCCAAGATTCCAAAACTTATCCGCACAAGTGCTTATTTAGAGGCAAATTAAGCAGTTTCAATAAGCAGGTTGTGACCTTTATCTGCTTATTCTGGAATAAACTTAACTTTTTACCCAAGCCCAAAAAGCCCTTAAAAAAAGATCTGCAGCTCTCAACATTCTTCATTCAAAAACTAATTTTAAGAAAAACATGAAATAAGCAAATCCAAACACCATTTCCAAAACTGCTTACTGCTTATAAGCATAAGAGTTACTATGTCACCTCTTAAACCATTAAATAAAACAAATTACCGTAAACTTAAGGGGGTGTTTGTTTAAGCTTATATGTGGCTTATGAGCTTATTTGTTTTTTGGCTTATATTTCATAAGCCCCAATTTTCCGGCTTATTTTGAGACTTGTGGGCTTATATAAGTTTATTACAATACGATAAACTTATATAAGCCAATAGGTATCAAAATAAGCCAAAAAATTGAGGCTTATGAAATATAAGCGGAAATCAAATAAGCTCATAGGCCCACATATAAGCTTAAACAAACACCCCCTTAATAACTGCTTATCTAATTATTATGATTAGCTACAACAAAACACATAAGCCCTAATTTAACAATACATAATACATCTAAAAAGTCAGATCTACAAACATTATATAAGCATAAAATGAAATAAAAGAATAATATACCAGGGGTAAGTAATCGGAAGGGTTCTTGCGCAACAAATCCCTCAAATCCTGATCCTTATCATAAGTAAGCAGATCCGACATATTAACCAACAAGAACCTCGGGTTTTGAATGAGAGACTCTCTGTAAGGAAAAACATTAGGCTCGTTTTGTCGCGCAAAGTTGCGAATAAACTCTTTGAATTTGCGAAGGACGGTGTGGCGAGTAGCGGCTTGTTCGGACTCCGGCCCTCCTCCGTGTGGGAACTGGGCTTGGTCGCTGTAGAATACTGCTCCTTCGTCCCATCCTGACATGATTTTGTTTTTTTGAGGGTTTTGGTTTCTTGAGATGAAATCAAGTGTGTGTGCGTGGGCGGCTTATGTGTGTGTTTTCCCGGGTTATTTGTGGGGGTTTCTTGCTTTTGGCGGGAAGATATTGGCGGGAAATTAGTGCTCCTTTGACTGGGCTTACAACCCAACAAGATTTATCGGCCCAGTGTAATTTTTCATTTTCATTTAGTAAATTGCAAAAAACGTCCCCGTGGCTTGTCTAAATTGCATGCGCAGTCTCTAATCGTTTCAAAAGTGCAGACAACATCCCTGTAAGAACTTTGAGTTGCAAATTTTGTCTCTGGCTAAACTGAAATGTGTAAATACCCTCCCTTTCAACCCTTTTAATATTCATCTATTTTTAGTTTAGAAAAAATAAAATCCAATTATGTGATAAAGAAAGAAGAATACATGGTATTTTAGTAAAATGATTTTAGTTATGGACGCAATTTTCTCTTCTCTCTTTTTTTTTTTATATTTATTAATAACAAATGATCATTGATTTTAGATTTTTAGTTACATATTTTACCATTCAGTTGTTCTAGCTTTTACCATTTTTCTAAAAGATGAGACATATGACACATATCAAAATGATTGACAAAAATGAGATAGAAACAATGGCTAAATCTTAGTATCTTATACTCCCTCCGTCTCAATAGAGATTAGACCCTCTCTTCTGTTAAATTTTTAAGATTTCTTAATATAGTTTTAAGTAAATACATCTATTAAAGCATTATTTACAATTAACTTGTGCAAAACTACATACATAAATTGACGGGTCAACAAATCTCATTAATATAGTACTTTTTAAAACACTCCTTAAATGAAAAATACAAATTATTAAGTCTATTGTAGAAACTATGTATCACACTAATATCAAAAATGAAATAATATGTTATTGCTTAAAGATATTACAACAAAAAAATCTCTTTTACTATAAAGTTATTGTCACGGTAAACATATAATAGCAAAATATTGTTCACAAAAAATTTTAATCACATAATAGCCGCCGCTGCAACACGCGGATACCCTGCTATTCTATATTATTTTGGTTAAGTCTATATAGGTGTACAAAGTAGGTGTATACAAAAAAAGTGGGTTGGTCTCGCTAGTGTAGGGATGACAAAGGGCGGGTTTGTAGCGGGGCGATCATTCGCATATCCAAATCCGATTGCCAAAATTCTCTCTAAACCCGCCCTGATTCCTATCGAGGATCTAATCGGGGCGCCTCGTTGGGGCTTGATGCTCCCCTAAACCCTCCCTGTACTAATCCGGGTATCCTCTTTGGGTGCAATTCTCCATTAAAGCCGCACCATTTCACATTTGTTATTAATTTTAGACCGTCAGCAATAACTTAAAAAATTAATAACCTATTAATAATCAATTACAAACGAACATTATTAAGTTTTCAACGATAGTATTATACATATTTAATGATAAATTATACCGTTAAAAAATTAAAACTTAAAAATATGACATTAAACAAGTTTCTATAATCACAATTTTGCAATCTTAAAAACATAAAAAAAAAACTAACAATATTTTAAAGAAATATTTTTTTATTACGTAAATACTAACAAAATACTATATAAGTATATATATATATATATATTTGTATGTATATATATTATTCGGGCCTCGCCCCAAACCTAATTAAAATCCTCATTTAAGCCCCAAACCTACCTCGTAACTCGATAAGCATGCCCCGCTCCACCCAATTAGTTTGGGTTTCGGGTTTTTTTCCCATCTCTAGACTAGTGATTCTAAACCATATGTTTTTATGAACTAAAAAGAAAAATATGAGTTTATTAATTTAAAAATAACATTTAATTAATAATTTATAAGTTTAAGTAATACATATTAAATGTGTTTTTCTACTTAGAAAAAAATTTGAGTTTCACTAATAACATATAACACTTGTTAAATAAACACCTATAAAAGAATTTGCTAATATTATTTACAATTGTTAAAACTGAATGTTATATAATTTGATTTCTAATGTAAAATACAATATTGCTAGTATATGAGAATTGATAATCTTAACTTCATATTGTTAGGATAGAAATAGCAATTAGTAGGATCTATTGTAAAATGTTTGATTATAAAGATCTGTTTTTATCGTTTCGAACATATATAAAAGTTTCAGTGTTAATGAAGTTTTTATAGACATAGGGATTTCAAAATCTATGGTTGTGCTAACATGACTTTCTCTTGACTAATTTTGCTTATACGGACTTAAAAAATATCGACATAATAGCTTTTTTCTGCTACTATAGTCATTATAATCACTTTTCTTACATGCTTAAATTAAAAATCACACAATCTCAGGAGCCAACAGCTCTAGCAAGAATAAAAAATAAAGAAAGGTTAAAGATTACGGTATCTGACCCTCAGCATGTATAAATAACGAGCAAGATGTCGTGTTGTCATTAAATGGTCTTACAATATTTCTACCAAAATCGTCGCAATAGAAAACCAAACAGAACTGGGATTGAAAAGTACAAACAAAAGAATGGGTTTGAATCATATAATACACAACAAAAGCACAGCAATGGATATTTCGAGATTGTACAACATATGGATATGAACACGATTATGGCAGAATTTATACAATCATGGCGGTTCCTGTCAGTTTAAAGCCTTATCCAGCATAGTGGGAACTCAATGTAACCGATAATAGCATCATATACACCGGGAGTGACATCATACATACCGCGTTTCATCATTAATTTTCTAGAGGAACAGCAGTATCGAGCCTCACTTTGTTTAAGCGGACTGTTCCAAGAATGTACTCGGGAAGTTCTTTTTCCTCCCTTCCCTGCAATTTGATAAATAAATAAACAAGAAAATTTCAATGCACACTCGCGTAAAATATTGTCTACCGTAACAGCTAATCACATCAAGATCGTTAAATGAGGAGATATATATTTGACAAACCTCAATTAAGATGGCAAGATCAACAACAAGGCTTGTTACATAACCAAGAACGAGACCAATCACACTCCTTGCAACTGATGATGAGCCAATATCTACATCAATCTGCACAAAAAGAAGAGGAAAAACTTCTGTGAAGTTAATCAATCTCGAAATAGTGTAGCTTTCGAACTAGGCGCATCATGTATTTAAAGAGTTAAACCATTTGTTTCTAATATATAACCAATGGTAAATGTGCCACAGTTTCGACATATTGTGGGTTAAAAGTGTCGATTTAAGTCATACTTTTTCTTTAGCTGGTCAAACTCAAAATTTTAGTATAAATGAAAAGGGGTCACATGGGTAGAAGAGTGTCCATAATGCATAAAGCCTAACAATTCATTTAATTTAAAAAATAATAAAAATAAAAAAATAATAATAATAATAAACAAAATAAAATAAAATAAAACAATTGTTGTAGTTATATAGTTTTTGTGATGATATTTAGCACAGGCATGCAATAATAAAAATAAAAAAGGTTCTAAAAAAGTATAAAAATAAATAAAGAAACTGTTTGCCGGGCAACACAACATGAGCATTCAACCCATACCAGAAAGTTACCCAAACCTGTACCCAATTTGGCCACTTACCAAACAAGTACGACTAGTCCACTTTTACCTAAACGTAAACAACGGAATCTTTCTAATAGATGAAAGTAAAAGTGTATTACCTCCAAAAAATTGTCTTGTCTAAAATAGTGACAAGTCACGGCTTTACCCAATAGACAAGCTTTAGTCCCGACTGCACGCTTGACCATCCAATATCCCTGTCGACCAATTATTGCTCAATATCACCATATACAATTTTCATAACCAGATAGGATGAAAAAAATGTACCTGTACAATGCTCGGGATCAATTTGAATCTTGAATCACGAAACGCATCACTGCCATCAATGAATTTTCCCAGCAATGAGTTTTTATTTACAGGTCTGTCTGCGGCATAGTATAGAACTAGACTGTAGTTTGGTTTGGATGGAACCTTCAACAAAGGACATGGTAAAATTACACCTCAAGTTGTATTAATCGATATTCAAGCACTAATAAATAAGCAGATTTTAATTTTTAACTTCACCCATTGTAATCGTTATAAAAATGCTTTCATCTGCAATTGTATTATTCAACTAGTACGTAAAGTATTTACGCCAACAGATTCATGTTGAAATAATTTGAAATCACACAAAAATTATATCTGCGTGCTGGATATTCCCCACATTATGCTGAATAAGATTATATGTATGATCAGCTATGGAACGTGTATATGATCTGCAACATTTATCCATTGAAGTTAATGCATACCTGAAGGTTCACGACAAGGATGAATGGAAGCTTTTTCCCAGCTTCAGACTGTAAAGGGAAAATGGACATAGTGTGACACCAGATATATATTTAAAAAATAAAATAAATAAGTGTTGCAAAATAACCTAATGAGAAAACAAACAATGTTCAAGAGATTAATGCAAGTATATTTAGGTTACAAAATCACAAAAAATTCATACCTTCATTTTTTTTAAATTTATATGTGTTACATAAAGTAAGATAGAAAAGTTATAGTGAAACCAAAACTCAATTTTATCAATATGCATCATATTTTTTTTTTTTTTTTTTTTTCTCGTAGCATGGTAAGAGCCAAGTCTAAATGTGAAAACTTTAGAGTACCTGAACAAGGCTTTTGGGATGCAAAGCCACTTTACTTCTGGAAGTTTCAAGTTTGTACCAGTCAACAGCTATAAGCTTTAGAAGGGGATCCCCTCCTGCTACCTGAAGTCATAAAAAATTTCCTTTAAAGTATAATACCAAACTGACATACGGTGTAATATTATAATATGACAGTTTCATACACAATGTTGCATCCCAAAAATAAAAGCCAAAAAGTTCACCTTTGTGCTATCTTTTAAGTATGTCTTTCCTCGGATCTTAAATCCAGCACCACTGGGAGATGTCCAACAATTGTTATCACCTTCACCTTTCCCTTTGTGCATCGAACCAGAAAAGTTACTAGGATCGAGATTAACTGGATCTACGTTTTGATCTAACTCATTGTTGGCATCCATAGCTGATCACACATAAAAAATCTATTCATTAAGCACATGAAGGAAAAATACGTACTCAGTCAAAATTGTAGAATAAACCATTTTGGGTTAATTCCATATAACCCCAATTAAAACCCAAATATGACATTAAATTGGGTATATATGACAAATTTTTCAGTAAATCATGCACATGACAAATTTTGTATTTAAATTGGGTATATATGACATTATGAGTTTTGGTTGAACAAATATGACATTAAAGAGTTTTAATTGGGGATATATGGAATTAACCAACCATTTTTTGGTTACCTTTCTTCGCCTTTAAAGTCAAACTGGCAATAGCCCATGAAACATTCTTCAGCTTTACTCTCTGCCCCTAATAAAGTTAAAAGTATAATTAGAATTTACGGTGCAAATTTATTCAAGAGTTTATCACGTTGTTAAAATGGAAGATGGCAAGAAACCTTATTGTCAAGTTCAGCATCACCATCTTCTTCTTCATCATCATCATCTGACGATGATGATGATGAATCAGCAGCAATTGCGTCATAGAACTCCTCGGCTTCTACATCCTCAAACTCACTAATGGATCCAGAAACATCAGAGGTCTTTGCATCCACAAGTGTGGTCGACGAGGCACACGTAAGTGCAGGGTTTGCCGCGACATATGCTTTTAAACCTAAAAACAATAGTAAAAAATGATACATGATCGTTATGTTGTTCCAACATGTGTTTAGATAGTGAAAAATGTGTTTTGCAACCATCTGTGACACCAGGGGCGGAGGTACATGCAAGCCAGGGGTAGCGGTCGCTACCCCTGAACTTTTACCCGGTAGTGGAATTTTTGGCCATTTTTTACGTTTTTTGGCAATTTTTTGCCATTTTTTGGCGATTTCGCTACCCCTGAAACAAATTTTCGCTACCCCTAAACAAATTTTCGTATTTCGCTACCCCTGAACTTGGCTCCTAGTTCCGCCACTGTGTGACACACTGACTATTTATAACAAATTTACAACTTTAAAAAGAAAAAGTGTTTAACCAATTATAATGCACTTGAATAGCTTGTAAATTAATAAGTTTGCAATCAGTAACCTGAAACTTGGTTCAACAAGGCATAAGGAATCGACTTTTCAAACTTTGAGCATTGATCAACCTTCCATTTAAACCACCCTCCTGAATCTATCTCTAACATATGTGTTACAAGACATCTATCACCGTTTGATACTGGCGAACCTCCTAGATTCGTGATCTCCCAAGAAGACGCTATATTGCAAAACCATTGCAACTAGTTATAAAAGAAATTCATCATACCAGTGACCACAATTCTCTTAGAATACTGGATAAAATAAAGCATTCAATTTCAGAAGATGTAGAAAAGAAGAAGCTTCTTACGGCTAATTTTTATTCGCTGATATCCTGATTTTTTAGGTTGCTTCTTGTGTATTGCAGGAAACTGCAAGATTGCTACATCATTGGTTCAAATAAAGTAAAATTAGCTTAAATAAGAATAAAAAGCTCTTAAAGTTTAGAGTGTGTTTAGTTGTAGAAAATATTTCTTAATTTTCTATCTTGATTTTTTTAGAAAAGGGAAGGGTTTTTTTCATCTCTAAAGAAGTGTTAAAATTTAGAAAACGTGTTTAGATGATAATTTCAGAAAAATGAAAAGTGCAAGGAAAAATGGTGAGAAGTGTAAGTAGCTCTTTCCAAAATTATAGTTAAAATTCAAAAGTTGAACTTTTCACTTTCTTAGAAAAACTTTTCAAAAAATCGCGACTAAACAAGTTCCCTACTATTTCAATTTTTTGTGAAAACTTTTTTAGAAAATGCCCCATTTCTCACCAACTAAACGCAACCTAGTGTTTAGGCGAGGAAAGAAGTGTATGTAACTTCACTTACTGTATGTTCCATCTTGTCCACGAAACCATTGCCTAGAAAATATGAAATCGCACTTAGACTGCCACCTATAATTAAAGCACATCAGTTTTTGACTGATGACAGAGGACAAAAGATATGAGTTAAAACAGATAAAATGATATAAACAATACATAACATAGAATCAAGTTCTCAATGGAACAGTATTTTTAAATAATCCAGTGATTCAACAAGATTTTATCAGTTTCCCATAAAATAAGAACCTAAATTAAGTAACGCACCTAGATAAGCCTCTGGGCTCGTAAGACCCGTAAACAACATCAGAATGTCCACTTAAAGAATCTAAGACTTCTAAGTCACCAGTTAACGCATCCCACCTATATATATATAGTTGTTAGTGAGCAGCAAAGATCAGCATAAAGTCATAAACCATAGAATGCAAACAAAACTGATCACCATACTCATATCTCCGATGTCGATCAAGGTTCAGAACCACCTCAAAAACAGTATCTGGACTTGCATCCACAACACCAATGGCCTTAACAAGGACGGTTTTGCTGCGCGGCTAACAGATAATAGACATGAGTTAATACTAAAAAGTTATACTATAATCCAATTTTGCAGCACACAAACACACACACGTATTTATTATGCAAGTACCTTATGGTCAGACACATCTTCGAAAATTCTGACACCTGAAATCCAACATATTATCAAAGACAGAAACATCAGGATGCAGACAATAATTTCCACATAAATAGGTATATATCTCAAAAAGAAAAACCTCAAAGTAACAAATTTAATTATATAACTTTATTCCATTTCCTGCCTTCCGGTGAAAAAGTTATCCTAGTGTATGCTTGCAATGCCAAAGTTTTGAGGTCAGGGATGGAATCAGAAAAAATAATTAGTGGGTCATCAATGTACATGTTCAAATATTTATCAGATAAAAAAAGAGTAGAACAAAGAAATTTGACAAGGTTTTGTAGATTATATACGTTTGATGATGACTTTATTACTTAAACTAGTATAGTACAATATACAACCTTTTTAATAAAATTAACTAAAAAGTACTCTATTTATAAGTTTATTCCCACTCAGTTCCATAAACAACTATTAACTATCCTCCTAACCAAGAAGACATTTTCTTCTCTCGGAACCAGGCGGTTGACGGTAAAAAGATGAATTAATCACTTTTTTGTTGAAAAGAGTTTGGTGCTAAACAAATTTTAAAATAAGAGAACTTTTATAGTAGAAAGCTCACACTCACAGCACTCGCTTTTTTATTAAATGTTTTTAAGTATTGCTCATGGTGGTTAAAACCCGACAGGTTACACTCCAGAAAAGAAAAAGAGAAAAAAGGATGTGAGTGGGGTCGTCTTAGAATTCCAGTGGGTTTTTGATACATTTTTAATGGTTTTTCCTAGTACTATCCAAAATGTGAAAGTGGGGTTGTTTGACCCCTCAAGCATATGTCCCTCCTACCCTGTTTAAGGTGATAATCAGCATCGGAGATGGCAAAATCGACACACATTTATATACAATTTGATCGATCAGGGTCATGTCTTATCTCTAACGGGTCAAATAGGTAAACTAAACGAAGATAGAAAGAAAACGGGTCAAATTTGCCTAAAGTGTATTTTTAATGCATAAAACCTCATAACGATATCATTCAACAAATAGATTACTAATGAAATAATAAGAAATTAATCAAATTTCACAAACTAACTATATGTACAAAAAGGAATAATATTAGACAAAAGTGTTTTGAGTAAACACGGCCCACTTCAAAACGTACAAAAACTAGCCATCTTGACCAAAATCCATTTTACAATACCCAAGCGCTCATTTCATCACCTGTAATCAGCATGAGAATACAAAAGGAAGAAAATATACCATCAACTGTGCGGACACATCTCCACTCATGTACTTCAACAACATCTTCAGCATCGCCTTCCGTGAACTCACTAGGTCTCTGATGTTTGCCCAGGATTGATGATCTTCTAACAAGTGTCTCTGGACCTTGAGACAATTAAGTAATGATAAGAAGCAGGTGATTAGTCTCCAGCGCATGTGTATGTAAGATGAGTGAGAAGCATTCAAATTCATCAAAACATGGCTTTATTCAAATAAACTTGTAATAAATATCACTAATAGTTATTTGTCCTATAATATTTTATATGGAAGCCGATGATGTATGTATCAATGTATGTAGAAATACTATTCCTGCCACCTTACCATGTCCTATTCTTATCAGCTTCTTCAGATCATGTGCATATCGTCTTACCCTAGGCCGACGCCCTTCAAGATCAATCCTTTAAAAAAATGGTATAATGAGATCACATGTATTTATATATGCAATAGAGTTTCAAAGATACTACAAAAATTGACTAAACCACATATGACATAGATCACACAGTTATTGATATATACGGACTTTAGAACGAAATATATGATAAAATAATTTTTTTAATAACAAGGAAAAAATTGACATTGTCAATTATGAGCTGCGCTCTACCATATTAGAAGCATTAAAAAGCATCTAAAACCCGAATAGGAACATACTCATTCTCCGGGCTCAATCTTTTTCTGGAAGAACTTTGAGAAAGCTCAAACTCAGCCTGATTACAATAGGAAGGATACATATATAAGATATATATGAAGGAAAAAAAAGCATGTTTACCGTCAGGTACACGTGCTTGAAAGTTTCATAATTTTAAAAAGGTTGCTTGAAATTCTTCGTACCTGTTGTTTTGCTTGATCAAATGCTTCCATCCATTTTCGGGTTTCTCCGGCTGTAGCACAAGCAATCTTGCAACAAAATAATAATCACATGAAAATGCACATCAAAAAAATTGACTAAAGTGCATGATCACTGAGTAGTAAACATTTTGTATAAACTAAATACCAAAAAATATCACTTACCTCTCCTTTCTTCTCCTCATCCAACCTGTTGTAGAACCTTATAACGTAAAGATCCTAGATATATCAAATCAATCAATCCATCAATTATCAACTTTGAGCATTACTGATACTGTTTGCTTTAGAACTTTATATTTATGGTCAAGTTAATACAATTTACAGCAGATGAAATTGATTTTTGTAATAAAGAACAACTTAACTGATCATTAAAGAAAAATAATATTAACAGAACTTGCATAAGGATCTTACAGCATCATTGACCTTCCGTCGTCCCAGTTCCTCCACCATAAGTGTGTTCCCAACGACACCCCTCCTTATTGGTTTCTGCATCATGAATGCTAAGATAAGTATATAGCCAAAAATCAACAACAATGAATCATAAAACAACTTAGTAGTCTTTTTAGGGGTGCTTAGGATTGCTTATTGAAACTGCATATGCTTTTTGAAATAAGTAAGAGCAAACATGTTGCAGCAGATACTGCTATTTGCTTCTGCCGTATCAAAACATAATAAAGCAGTTTTAATATTACCTACTCCCAAACTGCTTATTCAAATATGTTTATTTCACCCTCAAAATCCTAAGCAGTTTGTTTCTATCCAAACACTCAAAACTACTTATCGGCGAAGATAAGCAGTTGTGATAAGCAATCCCAAACACCATACACACTCCTGTTATGGAGGTAATAACTCAAAACTTTTCATTGACAAGATGAACTTGGTAACGTTTGGATCATGCCCTTTGTCCAGTCCAAACACACACCCCCGCATTAAAATACTAGGTAAGATTAGAGATATAATTTCTACTAAACAGTTCCTATAGACTAATCAGTAATCAAGCATGCTTATAAATTAATAAATCACCAGATTCCTAGAAATCATTAGTCTTTCTAGGGTTGCTTAGCATTGCTAACTAATGTTGCTTATTCTTTTTGAATTAAACAAACACAGACAATCATCTGTTACAAAAGGCAGTGCACAAGACAGTAACTGGATTCGGTTATGCCGTAACAAAATGCAGTAAAGCAGTTTAGAATAACCAACTCGCAAACTGCTTTATTCAAAAACTCAGTTCCCCATCAAACTCCTAAGAAGTTTATATTTATCCAGATCGCTCAAAACTAATTCTAAGCACAAATAACCACTTCTAATAAGCACCGAGAACACCATACACGCGCATCTTATGAGATTGAACACAAAAAAATTTATTCACAGGACAGTCCAAACACAAGTTAATGATTAAAGAAATAACTACTACTACTACTACTACTTAACAGTTACTACAGTAGAATATATATTTTACTCATTGGATTAAATATATACAATTTGCATTAAATTAAACCCTATTCACTCCACCAAGCATAAACTGATAAATTTACATAAATCCAAACAAGAATGCAAGTAAAAAAGCAACTTACAATTCCAGGGTTTTCATTAGGATCACGTTTATACATGATAACATATTTGCCTTTAATATACAAAAACCTCAAATGACAAAATTCTCTCCCTATTGAATTAGTACCCAGATGATAAACCCATCCGAAATACTCAAACCGGGTCCTCCCAAACCCATCACCCGACCCATTTTCTGATCCACCACTTTCCGATGACCCACCACCTTTTGATGATTCCATCCAATTTTAAGGTTCTTTTTTTTCTTTACCCTTTTTCTTCTTGTTCTTGATGATGATGGAATGCAGAATATGTATTTATTGTGACAGTTGGAAAGATGGTTTTCTTAGAGGGGTGGTTTTGTAATTTTGTGATTTTAAGAGGGGTGTTTTTGGAAATATAGTCAAGTTGGTTTCAAAGAAGTGGTTGAATTGTGTTGTGGGTTAAGATTTGATTAGAGAATCGATGTTGCGTTGTGTTGTACTAATCTGTCAACTTTGTGGATATAAGTATAACAATGATATCCTAACTTTTGACCAGTATATTGTTGTCTCACTTTAAAAGGGGTAAATTACAAAGATTATTTTTGTCATTTACTTTACAGTATAACACAGTTTTTTATTAGTTTTTATTTTATACTTTTTGTTAGTTTAATATTTTTAACTGGTTAAACTTTATATTTTTTATTCCGTATTTTCAGGTTTATAGTTTTATAATATAAACAAAATTATAAAAATTAATATATATATATATATATATATATATATATATATATATATATATATATATCTATACTACCTTATAATGTATTTAGGACATCTATATTTAGAAGTCTTAAATTTTTTAAGACCAAAAACATTTCCTTTAAAGGAAATCTTAAACAATAAAGTGGTGCAGATTTTTATTCACAATGTACAAAAAATACATCATGCTTTCAATGCAGTCAAATAAAATGTGCGAAAGTTAATACATACATCTGGAACTTAATTAAGTGTCTTTAATTAACTTGTAACAACCCATTTCAATACCTTCAATGCAGTCAAATAAAACCTATGAAAGTTAATAGGTACACATGAAAATTAAACATCTTTAATTGACTTGTAACACCCATTTCAATAGCTTCTTGCATACACATGAAAATTAAATGTCTTTAATTGACTTGTAACAGACAATCATACATGGCTATAAGAACCCCCACCCAACACAAAACAACCATTTGAACTTTCGTCTCCATCAAAATTCACAATATCATATCAGTCAACAAACTACAAAAACCAAACTACAACTCGTCAAAAGCATTGCATATTGTGGCCTCGTGATTAGAAACACAAACTATATATCCAGCTCATCTTACAGCTCTTTTTGCTCTATCTCTATTGTTTCTTAGATAATGCGTAAGGGTTTGTCTGGTGGATGGGTAGAAGGACCTTTACCCCAAAACCAGATGAAGGGTGTTTTCAAAGGGTTTGACACTAATGGAGATGGCAAGCTCAGTCGAAAAGAATAAAAGTTGGCTTGAAAAGTCTTGGCTTACGTTGTGCAGGCATAAGGGCTTGGCGTGCAGTGCGTCATGTTGATGCTAACGGTGATGGTCAAATTGGTGATGAAGAGATTGATGAGCTCGCTAAATGTGCTTCCAAGTGGAGAATTTAAATCACTCCTTAGCAATTAGAAGGGTGTATAACAAATCTGTAAAAGATCGGCTTCTAAACCGATTGGGAATCCATAAACAAACATCATCACAGTCAACACAACATAAACCCTTCTCACACACCACAACAATTAAAAAAAAGAAAAAAAAAATATCTCAGGTCGTGTTACAAAGGGTGTATAACAAATCTGTAAAAGATTTTAAGAACACAATCTCGTCATGGATCTTCAAAGAAAAATACAAAGCAAACAACCTACCCGAAACCTTATATAAAGATATTGAAGCCGTGTAACAAGCCTTTGTTTTTGCTGCGGATCGTGAAGTCGTTTTCAGAAGACCAAAAGATCAAGGGTTCGTGTTTGATATTCGTGGCAAGATAAAACCTTAGAAAGAGTTTTCGTTTGATATTCAATAAAAGGTCTGATTTTCTTGCAAACATAAATTGTTGGTTATGTTCGGATTTCCAGATATAAGAAAGAAAGGAAGAGTGTGTGATGTTTGTGTGGTTGCAAATCATGGCTGCGTATTTTGGTGAGGGACATTAGGGTAGGAATGAGGTAACTTAGGTTTTGTAAACTTATTTATCAGTCCTTGTGTGCCATAGTGGGCTGGGCTTTTTAACCAATTTTTTGTTAAGTGTTGACATTGGATCCGAAATTTTTGACGAGTTGTAGTTTGTTGACTGAGATTATATTGGGAATGTGAGTTTATTTAGTGTGGATCTGAGATATCACAGTTAGTCCATGTATATCTGAATAAAAAAACTCACATTCCTCTCGCAGCATGTGAAAAGAATATGATCGAATTGATAATTTATTTTGTTTAAACAACCATTATACATAATACTAAAATGCGTTCAAAAACTGTACCATTTGATGTCGTTTTAATACTGGGTTGCTGGTGGACAGCTTTGGAGCTAACACTTTTTGGGCTTCGATTGTTTGGTCCGATAACATTGAGTATAACAAAAAGAATGGACTTTTAATAAAAAAAAAAAAAAAAAAAACACTAAAACGGTACAACTTTTAGTAATAAAAAATATAACAATAACAATCATCTAAGGATTTAAAAAACAAATGCATAATAAAATATCAAAAAAATTACGAAACAAAAAAGCTACAATAAAAAAGATAAAACATACGTCGGCTACAAATCAGCCCCGCTGCAATACATAATATAAATGAAAAACATTTGCTTGGGATTAATCTATTATCAAGATTCACTTAACAGATAAGATATGCTACCGTTTGTGTGTTGAGAAATTAAAAGTAGTATGTATTGAAAATAAAAATGTAGTGGATATATATAGTGTAAATGAAAAAACATTTGTGCGACACAAAAATAGTAACCGGGTACCCGCCGCCGCATTGCGCGGGTACCCTTCTAGTATATATATATATATATATATATATATATATATATATATATATATATATATATATATATATATATATATATATATATATATATATATATATATATAGGGGAGCTTTATTTTCAGAACCATGTTAAGTGCGTCATATTTTTTTTAAATATTAAATATTTTTATTTAATCAAAAGGGTATAATAGTAAAAGACAACTTCTATTTATTTGTGATTTTTTTTATTAAAATTCGTTTTTCAAAATCCCATAATTTTACACTATGTTCTCAAGTATGATTTTAGAGGGAAATGGAAGTAAATGAAATGGAAGTAAAGAAAATGATGTGAAATGGAAGTAAATGAAATGGAAGTAAAGAAAATAATGGGACCACTCACTTTCCTTCACTTTCATCCCATATATGGGATGAAAGTTGTGACACAAAAAAACAAAGGTTGGCCCTCCCTTTTACTTCCATTTACTTTCATTTACTTCCGACCAAAAACTAGAGAACATGACTTTTTTTTGTTTACTTCCACTTACTTCCATTCAAAAACTGGAGAACATATTAGGGTTTTTTTTTTTTTTTTTTTTTTTTTTTTTTTTCGGCATGCATTATTTGAAGAAAAAAAAGACTAGGTGCATGTATGTTTTATATGTACTAATTTTTTCCAGCATGTATGTTATTTTCCATATGTAGTGCATAGGTGTTTTTATGTACTAATTTTTTAATTTTATTTTCGAGATGTAGTGCATAGGTATTTTTTATATAATGTAAAATTATAACAAAACAAGAACATAAATGTTACATACAAAATTCAATATCAATTAAAATACAATTAAAAAACAAATTTCTAAAAAGTATAAATACATGAATCTAATCGATCAATACATGCATACACTAATATATAACGCAAACGAACATATGTGCACACTCATTATTATCAACATTTTTAGAAGTTGAACATATATGCACGCTTTCAATAATCATATTTCTTCAAACGCCGCATTGTATCTATGTGTGCATCCACTTCTAATATCTTCATTGCTATCACCATCTTCATCAATCTGATACAAACATGCCCAAAAACAATTAAACCATAACCAAATAGTGTAAGTAACTTTCTAATCATAATAACTAGCCTAACATATATGCACAATCTATGTTCAATGAAATACAACCATGTTTCGATGTAAAAACAAGTATGTTCAATGAATAACATGTATGTTCTATGAAAATCAAAATGTGTACTGAAAAACAAGTATGTTCAAACAAGTATGTTCAAACACAAATTCCAAGTTTAATCTAGACATGTATAATCTACACATGAAAAACAAGTATGTGTACTAAGATCATGCGTACAACAATCAGACATGTATGTTCATCCAACTAAACAAATAAGACTTACTTCATACAATCAAATGGTGCAGAACTGCTGAAGCAAGTTATGAATCAAACACCAAAAATCCATCAAAATGTTACTAAAAGCACAATTTATTTGAAGCATTAACAAATCATGAAGCAATTGCTTAATAGCACCTCCAAATCTGCTATGAAAAACCACAAGCCCTCATTTACTTTAACATATTGGCAATTTAGAATTATCAAGCACACTGTCATAGACACTTGTCTCCATTGTGACATTAATATTCATAAGCTAATTATTATCCCACGTAGAAATATTGATAGACCACCAAGAGTATAATCTAGCATACCAAATAAACCTATTTCAGTTACTCTTTCACATGATCTGTACAAATTGTAGGTCTTTTGGTCGAATACATAGCTTTGAAAAATACAAGAAGTACTCTATTGATCTTACTCAATATCAGAAGAAAGAAAAAGTTTTATCATCCTTCAAAGCTCAACAACTAAAATTGAAATCTTAAAACAGCCAAAAATGGGATCAAAACACTTGAATAACAAACTGAGGAACAGAGTTGTCAGTCCCGGATAGGCGTGAAAGAGAAGAGCAAACAAAGAAGTATAGTATTCACAATATTCTTGAACGATGAGCTAAAAGATATAACAATGAAATGTACAAAATCAAGATTATAATAAAGGATATCAAACCACAATTACTCAAAATCACGAGTCAAATCACTTAATAACATCTTCAATCGCTAAAGAAACCACAAGTCCGCATTAAATCTATGCTATTAGCAAATTAGCTTTATCACATAGACTTATAATTATCTCATACATCATCGATATTATAAACCTAGTTCAGCCTAACACACACCTAATGGAGACCAAATATCGCAACCTCAACAAGTCAAATCATTTACTCTTAAGGTATTAGCAATATAGCATACATAACCTAAAGCACGTTATTATTAATCAATCAATTCACAAAAACTTAGAATTATACCTTCTCAGCCAAAATCCGATCACCAACATCAAGCGTAGGACTCATAGACGCAGATGGAATTGACCTAGGCTCAGCCAACGCAGATGAAAGAGAAGAGCAAACAAAAATTATGTGAATCGATTGGGGGTGGCGGCTAGGTTATTTGAGAGAATCAGCCATAAGGATAGGAAGAGAGATAAATGAAAACTGAATTCATTGAATCAGATCGTGAATTTGATTGGGAGGTTTTAAAATTGATTTAGGTAAAATTACATAAATGCCCAAATCTGAATAATTAAATATATATGGTTATTTTTTATTTACCAAAATGCCACAATGATTTTCATCCATTGATCTTATCATCCTATGGTCCAAATAGAGTTCTCGCAGTTTCCGCACTTAAGAGAGTTCTAAAAATAAAGTTACACTATATATATATATATATATATATATATATAAAAATAAACGAGGGAGTACCATTTGTATTTTTGGGGGTTAATGCGTTTTATCCAATTTTAAATTTATAAACTAAGAAGTACTTGGATTAACACATTCTAACGAGCAGTTTACCCGGTCATATGAAGTATTGCCTAGGTAAATCCGAGTGTCGTCCCAAGAGCTCTGGTCTGATGAATATAGTAGTAATTTGTCCTAATAGTAAACAAGGTTGGTTGTTGAAATCCTACTATGATCTAAAAGAATTAAACATAGAGAAGGAAGAAAGAAACCATGTTACTAAGCAATGGTTTAATTATAATACATAGTATCTAGCTCCTTGAACTATATAGTGGTTAGATGTCATTAGGCTCAGATGGTCAAATCCCCTAACCTATAATCGTAAACTCCAACTCCTATGGTCAATTCGTTGGTAGTCTAGTCATAGTCATTATGCGCCAGCTATCTCCTAAACATATTCTTAGTGAATTAACACTAAACCAAGGTTTGATCCACTCAAGGTTCTCGCACTTCTTAAGTATATCCACTAGTGTAGGTAGTCATATGATCAATTCTTACACAAAAATGATGGTAATCCTATGGTCAATTCTTACTCACCCCTTGCAACCTAATAAAACCAGCTTTCTATGGTCAATACTTACTAGTATATTAGGCACTAACCAGCTTCAATACTACTAAAACATGAGGATTAGTGAAAGGCTAGAAAAGATATCTATATAGATAAGACAAAGACAAAAGGGTACAACTAAAGCATAGATTAACATCAATTATGAATTCATCGAATGATTAAATGTAAAGCTTAATTGAATCCAAACTACAAATAACCAGAATAACATCTAGTTCATTGAATCGAGTGTCTTGATAAGAATGACTGGTTCTTTCCGTCCTTCTAACTCTTCATTTGTGTCTTAGAATTGTTCTCCCCAAACCCTAGCTGGGGTTTGGGAAAGGGGAGATAATTTCCAATGCAAAAATCCTCAAGTATTTATAGATTTTCCTAGCACGACCATGTTACGGCGCAACCCTAAGTGAGTGGTTACACCGTAACCTTCAAACTTGGTCCATACGTATTTCCTACTACAATTTTTGCGGCATAACCTCAGAAGTAGGTTACGAACGCAGAACTCTCGTTAACATTTTTCTCATTTATGCGTCATAACTATGTAATAAGGTTGCGGCGTAACCTTCTTGATTGCTGAATTTAACTAAGTCTTTGGATTTCTACGGCGTAACCATGTCGATAGAGTTACGCCGTAACCTTTGAGCAGTGTTGACTTTAGTCTTTTAGTGAAATTCCTTGTTACGGCGTAGGATGTAAGTCACTTCTGCGCCGTAACCTTCTCTTGGCCAACAAACTCTTGTATAACTTCGTAGTTTTCCTTCCAAATCCGCGTTTCTTCGTCCCAATGCTCATTTATACCCTGAAATGAAATATGAAGTAATAAGAGTATATATTCATGTAAAACTACACAAAACTAAACAAATAATGAACATATTAGGGGAAAATTGACACTAAAATATTATGACTCTTTGATGTTATCAGGGGTCCTTATAACCACTCCCAACCTTTACTTGTTTAAAGGGTTTTGCTAACCACAACCCTATGTGTTGTGTTTAAGGCTCGTCATTTGTGTAAAATTACATTTAATGAACTCGTTATTTTCATATTTATACATTTTTGATGATTATAATTATAGAAGTGTTGTTAAACATGGAATATATGATGTTAATTAAGTGTTGATTTTTCAATTATGGAAAGCTTAAACACAACCCATAAGGTTGTGGTTAGCAAAACCCTTGTTTAAATATGTTTATTGTATGGATTTTTTAATTTGTAGTTGTGACAATTTTGGAAGAGATTGTTTCGCGAGTATGGTTGATATTTTACGTATTTTCTTTGAAATTGATTTGTGAATGGCAATCGGCTTAATGTTGTCGTTTGTCGATTTATAAATGTCGTGGGAGTAAATTATGTGTGTATATTATTAGGGTGGAAATAACTAAAGAAATATTTATGAAATAAATGATCGTTAGAATTGATGACTTGCAGTAGTTATATAGTACTATTATTGGTGATCATATAAATTGTGTCACTAGAGGTGTGTTTTGGCGCTTTTAGGAGCGGTGAGCGTTGTGATTTTAATGTTTGGCAAACATCAAGTAGCTTTATCTTCTTTTTTGGAAAGACTCATTTCTAAACGCTCTATGAAGTACCGTTTAGAAGATTTGATGATTTAAGAGCTGTGATGATATAAATTATGTCATTTTACATATTATGATTACAGTTGCAGCTACGTTAAACATCTACTACTACTTTTGCCACACAAACCATAGGTGATGCAAGAGAGTAAGGTATTGTTTGTTTATTAAATTGCTTTAAATTTAAATATGGTTTGTACAACTAAATTTGAAAATGTGTCTGATAAGTCTTAATATGATTTTATTTTAATTTAAATGATTGAAACTAAGTCTAAATCTGAATTAACATTATTTGTTTTTCAAGAAAAATATCTAAGTATCCAATTATCATTTTTTACTATTGAAATATAAAACAATTGCATTAATATGAAATTTGTGTCCTAATAATAATAATAATAATAATAATAATAATAATAATAATAATAATAATAATAATAATAATAATAATAATAATAATAATAATAATAATAATAATAAAAGAAAAAGAAAAAAGAAAAAACAACTTGATGTGTATATGTGATGTGTATTTGTGTCCTTATTAAACTTGTTAGGCATGGCGACCACCATGTAACTACACCTCCTTTCAGGCTAGGTGTAGTGGGTGGTCGACCGGCCGGTCGCCACCACCAACGCGTCGGCCAACATTACCCCGACCACTTTGAGACGCGTCGCAGGAGAAGAAAAGGAGAGAATCGATTGTATATGCGACCGAGTTGTGTTATATATTTGTGTGTGTGTTTGGGGGGGGGGGGGAGGGGGGTATTAAATGATTTGTTGGGAGTATTTTTTTTTTGGTGGTGTTCTTGATATTTTTATTACACTAAGTTGGTTATGAAATTGTCATGGAAAGAAAAAGTTGATGTAACAGCGAGGATGTTGGTCTCTTGGTCTTTTGGTGATTACCATTATACATAGTCTCACATCTAAATTAGGTTTTTGTTATATCGTCGGGTTTCTTATGTGTTTCAGTTGCATCAAGACCACTATCATAAGTTCTTTGAATCAATAGGATGACTTGGAATAAATTAATGGCAAGCGTTTGGACTTATTCTCATGAATTTCGTAAGAATTCTTCTATAGTCGTGAAGTTTGTTTAGTTATAAAATAATGTTCCCTACGATGGTGATGCGCTTTGGTTAAACATGTATCAATCGCTGGTTAGGGTTATTTCTTTTATTGTTTTCTTTCAATCGCTGGTATTCTTTCTTACAAGCCCTAGATCGATTTAGGTTTGTAATTTTCTAGGGTTTAGTTTTCTTCACATCTCGTTGGTGTTCTTTCTTTTGGTTATTCTGCACGAGAGACAGAAATTGGAAGTCTTTTAGATCTAATGAGGATCAAACTCAAATGATCTCTAAATCAGTTTTTGTGACAAATTTTCCGGATCATTTTTCGGCTCGTGATCTTTGGAAGGTTTGCAATGAATATGGAAACGTTGCGTATGCTTTCATACATTTCAAGAAATCAAAAGCAGGTAATCATTTTTCTTTTGTTTGATTTATTAAGGTTGGTAATTTGGATCATCTTGTCGAGAACTTATGCACCATTTGGTTTGAGAGGCTTCGCCTATATGCGAATGTTGCTCGTTTTCATAGAGGATGTAAACCTCTTGTTCTTCCTCACACCTAAAATGCTCATGTGGGGAAACCTACTGTTCACCCTCAATCCTCTAAATCTTACGTGGGGAACTCTTCATGTTTGTTTGCCTCTATTCTCAAATCGGACAAAACTAATACTGGAACATCTTACCAGGCATTACCTTCTTTGGTCCTAGATGATTCGTGTATTTCAGATAGAGACTATAGCTTGTCTCTTATGGGGAAAGTAAAGGACATTACAACTTTACCTAATCTTTATGTTATCCTTGACAAGGAGGGCTTCCAGAACTTGAAACTCGTTTATTTGGAAGGCTTGTGGATTCTCATTGAAATGGACTCCATCATCTCCAAAGAGAAGCTCATTAATCATACAGGTGTGGGGTCGTGGTTCTCTTCGTTGAAACCAACTTGCAACTCTTTTTTTAGTGATGAGAGAATCGTTTAGATTATGGGGAAAACTTGTGGAATGGGAGGATTCAGTGGACAAATCTTTATCTTGTAAGTGGTTGTGCGTTAAATCAAAGCTAAACAAGATTATTTTTTAACGTTTCAAAGTCATTATGCAAGGGAATGTGTATTGGGTACGTGCAAAAGAAATGGATGCCTGGGATCCGATTATTTGTAATGATACTTATGATAGTTCATCATCTGATGAGGAAGATGATGGGGAAGACGAGTAGTCACATAATGGGGTCAAAAATACAGTTGATCGATAACAAAGTTGATAAGGTTTCTGAATCAATTTGTATGCATGTTAACGACCTACTCCATGATATCAGCCATAATAAAAATGTGTCAAGTAAAGTTCAATATGAAGACCCTTTTAACTTATATGACATCTTGAATAAAAAGAAGGAAAGTGGTGATTCTTCTAAGGAGGATGACTTGAAATATCCCCCTAGTTTTACACCAAATATGGTTAATGTTGAAGAGGTTCCTCATAAAGACGAGGGGGTTATTGTTGAGGAGGCGAATGAGCGCATTAACTCTTCCTCAAGTAATATTAACGAGTATGTTTCAAATGATAGGTTATCATCGAATGGTAACTTCAGTTCTTAAAGGGTAAAAACAGGCGGTTCTATATTGCAATTGATGGATGAGTTGGTAAAAGTAGGACAAACTATGGGCTACAAGATGCATGAATAACATAGAAGCAATTATTGGCTCTCAAGGAGATGGTAACGTTGTTAAATGAATTGTTTGTCCTTAAACATTCAAGATCTTGATCATAAGACAAAAAAGGGTGGGTAAAGGAGTTGTGTATGAAACATAGAGTTGATTTTGTCACTCTTCAGGAAACTAAAATGGAACGAATGGATTTTGGTACTATTAAGATTTTATGGGGTATTTCTTCTTTTGATTATGTCCGTCTTTAGGCAAATCAAGGGGTATTTTATGTGTTTGGGAGCCTAGTTTGTTTGTCAAAGATAATATTACTTCTTCTGATTATTTCTTGGCAGTTATGGGAACTTGGTTTCCTACGTCTACTAAACTCCTTATTATTTCTGTTTATGCTCCTCAAGAACTAACATAAAAGAGACACTTATGAGATTACATTCTTCTTTTGATTGATAGATGGAATGGGGAATGTGTGATTAGGGGGTTGGCAGTCATGATTCGATGCCTCCCCCATGATTCGTCATTAACCAATCAAATCAAGCCAACACATTTCATGATTCAACCATACCTCACCATACTTTTTTAGTGGCAACCATGATTCAAATAAAAACTAATTTTATTTTTTATTTTTTATATTCATAATTATATTAAACAATTTAATAAAAAACATTATATTAAACAATAATTCAAAGAAAATTACATAATACTTTAGAAAAAAAAACAAAATAGGAAATCACTAGTCATCGAGGTATGATAAGTCTTGAGCAGCTACGTGCTCCGTAAGATCATATTGGAGACGGTTATGGATATCTTCGTCGAGTAACTCCGGTAGTACATTCGGGTCATAAACTGGCGCGACCGGCGGATCCATTATATGAACCGGTGATATTGCCATCTCATCGTCTTTTAAAATCATATTGTTCAATATAATACACGTATAAACGAGTTTTCGAATCTTTTCGACGGACATAGTCCGTAGAGGACGACTGAGAATAAACCATTTTCCCTTCAGATGACCAAAAGCTCGTTCGACATCCTTTCTTGCACACTCTTGTAGCTCCTTGAATTTCTTTTCCTTCGGGTCAGTGGGATACGGATATGCTTTAACAAGTGTTGAATACTTAGGATAGATTCCATCGGTAAGATAATATCCACGTTTGTAAAGCCGTCCACCCAAAAAAAATGAACTGTTTGGTGCCGTTCCATTTCGCTCCGTAACATACAATGGAGACTGATTCAAAACATTGATATCGTTGTTTGAACCGGGAGGACCAAAAAACGAATGCCAAATCCACAAATCATTTGAAGCCATCGCTTCAAGCATAATAGTCGGGTATTGGTGATCACCTCTCTTATATTGGCCTCTCAAATGTCTAGGACAATTTCGCCAAACAAAATGTGTACAATCAATGCTACCAAGCATTCCAAGAATGTGATGTTTTTCTTCATGTGCCTCGAATAAGCGTGCAACGTCATGGGTTGTCGGCCTACGTAAGAACTCTCGACCATATAACATTATAATCGCATCGCAAAATTTATCAAGGCATTCACCTACAAAAAAAAAATACGACAACTTTTATTAAAAAAATAAATAACGAAAACTTTTTTAAAAAAAATAATAACGAAAACTATTTAAAAAAAATTAATAACGAAAAATTTATAAAAAAAATAATAACCTGACGTTATTCGTGCCATGTTTAAATAGTCATCAAATCTATCCGGAGGTTCACCCGTTGCGAGTTGCCGAATGGCCGATGTGCATTTTTGTAACGGCGTGAAACTATTCTTTCCCCTCGCGTCTTGACCCGCTTGAAACCATTCGAATTGTGCTTCAATATCACCAACAATTTTTAAAAACAAGGTTTTACTCATACGTAAACGATCACGAAAAACATGTTCGTTAAACTTTGGTTGTTCGACGAAATAGTCATTCAATAGAGTTTGTAAAGCTCTTTGACGAAAACGGGTGACATACCCCCGGATTTCGGTAGAGCTTGCCGTGTCTTCAAGGGCATCGTACGCGACTAAAAAGGTTTCGAAGGTACTACCGGATAACCATAGTTCGAATGATTCGGCGGGAATAATTAACTCGTCCGAGGATGAAGAAGAGGATGATGAAGACATGGTTAATAAAATGTGAATTGTTTGTGTGACTTGATGTGTGAATTATGATTTGAAATTGTATATTTAAAAGGATTTTTTTTTTGGTTTAAATGACCAAACGGTCAAATAATTAATGGGACTAACGGCTAGTTTTGGGGGTTTAATGCCCATGATTCTTCGGCAAAGTATACCGATCTCCTTGCCGATTTGGGCATACCGAACAATTGGCAATGGGCATGCCGAGCGGCATGCTTCATGCCGAGAGCCATACCGCATCGACAGCCACCCCCCTTATGGGTTATTTTAATGAAGTTGTACGGAACAAGAAAGATTTGATTCCTTATTTAACTTACAAGGTGCTAATTCTTTTAATAGTTTTGTTTCCTTGGCAAGTTTGATTGACCTTCCTTTTTATGGTTCTGCTTGTACTTGGGCTCATAAATCTGCCACCAAGATGAGTAAGTCGGATCGGTTTCTTATTTCTAAAGGTTTAGTAGCTTCGTTCTCGTATCTCTCGGCTCTATGTTTAGATAGGCATCTATCAGATCATCGTCCTATTCTCATGCGGGAAATAAACATCGATTATGGTCCTACTCCATTTAGACTCTTCCATTCTTTGTTTAAGTTAGAGGTTTTCGATTAAGTGATAGAAGATACTTGGAAGAACTTGAACATTGTAGATTCGAATGGAATGATTAATTTGAAGTAAAAACTCCAAGTTCTCAAAATTGCCATCAAACAATGGTCCAAAAATGCTAAGACTACTTCTTACTAGGCGAAGATTTCCGTTTAATCCAATCTTTTTGAAATCGACAAGATTCTTGACCAAGGCACACAAGATCTTTTAAGGTCGATCGTATATATATTCACATGATTCGCATATCGTCAGGATCATATTGTGGCTCGACCAACTAGTTCATATATACTCCATAATGAATCATCCTAGTACTTTTTGTTCAAATTTTGTTCAGACAGATACTGAATCTCATATACACATCCAAATACTCCTGTCTTCGAATTATAATATATTAGGCTACAAGCATGAAACTTATCAATATATGTTTAGTCGTGTATGTTTTTAGAGGTAACGAGGTTTGTAACCCGCGCGTTGCCGCGGGAGGTTTGCATATGCATGTTTCTTTCAGTTTGTGGACATGTTTGTTTTGCAAAATAATATTTCTTTAATGTTTTACGAATACTGCTCATGGTGGTTAAAACCCGACAGGTTACACTCCAGAAAAGAAAAAGAGAAAAAAGGATGTGAGTGGGGTCGTCTTAGAATTCCAGTGGGTTTTTGATACATTTTTAATGGTTTTTCCTAGTACTATCCAAAATGTGAAAGTGGGGTTGTTTGACCCCTCAAGCATATGTCCCTCCTACCCTGTTTAAGGTGATAATCAGCATCGGAGATGGCAAAATCGACACACATTTATATACAATTTGATCGATCAGGGTCATGTCTTATCTCTAACGGGTCAAATAGGTAAACTAAACGAAGATAGAAAGAAAACGGGTCAAATTTGCCTAAAGTGTATTTTTAATGCATAAAACCTCATAACGATATCATTCAACAAATAGATTACTAATGAAATAATAAGAAATTAATCAAATTTCACAAACTAACTATATGTACAAAAAGGAATAATATTAGACAAAAGTGTTTTGAGTAAACACGGCCCACTTCAAAACGTACAAAAACTAGCCATCTTGACCAAAATCCATTTTACAATACCCAAGCGCTCATTTCATCACCTGTAATCAGCATGAGAATACAAAAGGAAGAAAATATACCATCAACTGTGCGGACACATCTCCACTCATGTACTTCAACAACATCTTCAGCATCGCCTTCCGTGAACTCACTAGGTCTCTGATGTTTGCCCAGGATTGATGATCTTCTAACAAGTGTCTCTGGACCTTGAGACAATTAAGTAATGATAAGAAGCAGGTGATTAGTCTCCAGCGCATGTGTATGTAAGATGAGTGAGAAGCATTCAAATTCATCAAAACATGGCTTTATTCAAATAAACTTGTAATAAATATCACTAATAGTTATTTGTCCTATAATATTTTATATGGAAGCCGATGATGTATGTATCAATGTATGTAGAAATACTATTCCTGCCACCTTACCATGTCCTATTCTTATCAGCTTCTTCAGATCATGTGCATATCGTCTTACCCTAGGCCGACGCCCTTCAAGATCAATCCTTTAAAAAAATGGTATAATGAGATCACATGTATTTATATATGCAATAGAGTTTCAAAGATACTACAAAAACTGACTAAACCACATATGACATAGATAACACAGTTATTGATATATACGGACTTTAGAACGAAATATATGATAAAATAATTTTTTTAATAACAAGGAAAAAATTGACATTGTCAATTATGAGCTGCGCTCTACCATATTAGAAGCATTAAAAAGCATCTAAAACCCGAATAGGAACATACTCATTCTCCGGGCTCAATCTTTTTCTGGAAGAACTTTGAGAAAGCTCAAACTCAGCCTGATTACAATAGGAAGGATACATATATAAGATATATATGAAGGAAAAAAAAGCATGTTTACCGTCAGGTACACGTGCTTGAAAGTTTCATAATTTTAAAAAGGTTGCTTGAAATTCTTCGTACCTGTTGTTTTGCTTGATCAAATGCTTCCATCCATTTTCGGGTTTCTCCGGCTGTAGCACAAGCAATCTTGCAACAAAATAATAATCACATGAAAATGCACATCAAAAAATTGACTAAAGTGCATGATCACTGAGTAGTAAACATGTTGTATAAACTAAATACCAAAAAATATCACTTACCTCTCCTTTCTTCTCCTCATCCAACCTGTTGTAGAACCTTATAACGTAAAGATCCTAGATATATCAAATCAATCAATCCATCAATTATCAACTTTGAGCATTACTGATACTGTTTGCTTTAGAACTTTATATTTATGGTCAAGTTAATACAATTTACAGCAGATGAAATTGATTTTTGTAATAAAGAACAACTTAACTGATCATTAAAGAAAAATAATATTAACAGAACTTGCATAAGGATCTTACAGCATCATTGACCTTCCGTCGTCCCAGTTCCTCCACCATAAGTGTGTTCCCAACGACACCCCTCCTTATTGGTTTCTGCATCATGAATGCTAAGATAAGTATATAGCCAAAAATCAACAACAATGAATCATAAAACAACTTAGTAGTCTTTTTAGGGGTGCTTAGGATTGCTTATTGAAACTGCATATGCTTTTTGAAATAAGTAAGAGCAAACATGTTGCAGCAGATACTGCTATTTGCTTCTGCCGTATCAAAACATAATAAAGCAGTTTTAATATTACCTACTCCCAAACTGCTTATTCAAATATGTTTATTTCACCCTCAAAATCCTAAGCAGTTTGTTTCTATCCAAACACTCAAAACTACTTATCGGCGAAGATAAGCAGTTGTGATAAGCAATCCCAAACACCATACACACTCCTGTTATGGAGGTAATAACTCAAAACTTTTCATTGACAAGATGAACTTGGTAACGTTTGGATCATGCCCTTTGTCCAGTCCAAACACACACCCCCGCATTAAAATACTAGGTAAGATTAGAGATATAATTTCTACTAAACAGTTCCTATAGACTAATCAGTAATCAAGCATGCTTATAAATTAATAAATCACCAGATTCCTAGAAATCATTAGTCTTTCTAGGGTTGCTTAGCATTGCTAACTAATGTTGCTTATTCTTTTTGAATTAAACAAACACAGACAATCATCTGTTACAAAAGGCAGTGCACAAGACAGTAACTGGATTCGGTTATGCCGTAACAAAATGCAGTAAAGCAGTTTAGAATAACCAACTCGCAAACTGCTTTATTCAAAAACTCAGTTCCCCATCAAACTCCTAAGAAGTTTATATTTATCCAGATCGCTCAAAACTAATTCTAAGCACAAATAACCACTTCTAATAAGCACCGAGAACACCATACACGCGCATCTTATGAGATTGAACACAAAAAAATTTATTCACAGGACAGTCCAAACACAAGTTAATGATTAAAGAAATAACTACTACTACTACTACTACTTAACAGTTACTACAGTAGAATATATATTTTACTCATTGGATTAAATATATACAATTTGCATTAAATTAAACCCTATTCACTCCACCAAGCATAAACTGATAAATTTACATAAATCCAAACAAGAATGCAAGTAAAAAAGCAACTTACAATTCCAGGGTTTTCATTAGGATCACGTTTATACATGATAACATATTTGCCTTTAATATACAAAAACCTCAAATGACAAAATTCTCTCCCTATTGAATTAGTACCCAGATGATAAACCCATCCGAAATACTCAAACCGGGTCCTCCCAAACCCATCACCCGACCCATTTTCTGATCCACCACTTTCCGATGACCCACCACCTTTTGATGATTCCATCCAATTTTAAGGTTCTTTTTTTTCTTTACCCTTTTTCTTCTTGTTCTTGATGATGATGGAATGCAGAATATGTATTTATTGTGACAGTTGGAAAGATGGTTTTCTTAGAGGGGTGGTTTTGTAATTTTGTGATTTTAAGAGGGGTGTTTTTGGAAATATAGTCAAGTTGGTTTCAAAGAAGTGGTTGAATTGTGTTGTGGGTTAAGATTTGATTAGAGAATCGATGTTGCGTTGTGTTGTACTAATCTGTTAACTTTGTGGATATAAGTATAACAATGATATCCTAACTTTTGACCAGTATATTGTTGTCTCACTTTAAAAGGGGTAAATTACAAAGATTATTTTTGTCATTTACTTTACAGTATAACACAGTTTTTTATTAGTTTTTATTTTATACTTTTTGTTAGTTTAATATTTTTAACTGGTTAAACTTTATATTTTTTATTCCGTATTTTCAGGTTTATAGTTTTATAATATAAACAAAATTATAAAAAATTAATATATATATATATATTATATATATATATATTATATATATATATATATATATATATATATATATATATATAGGGGAGCTTTATTTTCAGAACCATGTTAAGTGCGTTATATTTTTTTAAATATTAAATATTTTTATTTAATCAAAAGGGTATAATAGTAAAAGACAACTTCTATTTATTTGTGATTTTTTTTATTAAAATTCGTTTTTCAAAATCCCATATTTTTTTTTTTTTTTTTTTTCCGGCATGCATTATTTGAAGAAAAAAAAGACTAGGTGCATGTATGTTTTATATGTACTAATTTTTTCCAGCATGTATGTTATTTTCCATATGTAGTGCATAGGTGTTTTTATGTACTAATTTTTTAATTTTATTTTCGAGATGTAGTGCATAGGTGTTTTTTATATAATGTAAAATTATAACAAAACAAGAACATAAATGTTACATACAAAATTCAATATCAATTAAAATACAATTAAAAAACAAATTTCTAAAAAGTATAAATACATGAATCTAATCGATCAATACATGCATACACTAATATATAACGCAAACGAACATATGTGCACACTCATTATTATCAACATTTTTAGAAGTTGAACATATATGCACGCTTTCAATAATCATATTTCTTCAAACGCCGCATTGTATCTATGTGTGCATCCACTTCTAATATCTTCATTGCTATCACCATCTTCATCAATCTGATACAAACATGCCCAAAAACAATTAAACCATAACCAAATAGTGTAAGTAACTTTCTAATCATAATAACTAGCCTAACATATATGCACAATCTATGTTCAATGAAATACAATCATGTTTCGATGTAAAAACAAGTATGTTCAATGAATAACATGTATGTTCTATGAAAATCAAAATGTGTACTGAAAAACAAGTATGTTCAAACAAGTATGTTCAAACACAAATTCCAAGTTTAATCTAGACATGTATAATCTACACATGAAAAACAAGTATGTGTACTAAGATCATGCGTACAACAATCAGACATGTATGTTCATCCAACTAAACAAATAAGACTTACTTCATACAATCAAATGGTTCAGAACTGCTGAAGCAAGTTATGAATCAAACACCAAAAATCCATCAAAATGTTACTAAAAGCACAATTTATTTGAAGCATTAACAAATCATGAAGCAATTGCTTAATAGCACCTCCAAATCTGCTATGAAAAACCACAAGCCCTCATTTACTTTAACATATTGGCAATTTAGAATTATCAAGCACACTGTCATAGACACTTGTCTCCATTGTGACATTAATATTCATAAGCTAATTATTATCCCACGTAGAATATTTGATAGACCACCAAGAGTATAATCTAGCATACCAAATAAACCTATTTCAGTTACTCTTTCACATGATCTGTACAAATTGTAGGTCTTTTGGTCGAATACATAGCTTTGAAAAATACAAGAAGTACTCTATTGATCTTACTCAATCTCAGAAGAAAGAAAAAGTTTTATCATCCTTCAAAGCTCAACAACTAAAATTGAAATCTTAAAACAGCCAAAAATGGGATCAAAACACTTGAATAACAAACTGAGGAACAGAGTTGTCAGTCCCGGATAGGCGTGAAAGAGAAGAGCAAACAAAGAAGTATAGTATTCACAATATTCTTGAACGATGAGCTAAAAGATATAACAATGAAATGTACAAAATCAAGATTATAATAAAGGATATCAAACCACAATTACTCAAAATCACGAGTCAAATCACTTAATAACATCTTCAATCGCTAAAGAAACCACAAGTCCGCATTAAATCTATGCTATTAGCAAATTAGCTTTATCACATAGACTTATAATTATCTCATACATCATCGATATTATAAACCTAGTTCAGCCTACCACACACCTAATGGAGACCAAATATCGCAACCTCAACAAGTCAAATCATTTACTCTTAAGGTATTAGCAATATAGCATACATAACCTAAAGCACGTTATTATTAATCAATCAATTCACAAAAACTTAGAATTATACCTTCTCAGCCAAAATCCGATCACCAACATCAAGCGTAGGACTCATAGACGCAGATGGAATTGACCTAGGCTCAGCCAACGCAGATGAAAGAGAAGAGCAAACAAAAATTATGTGAATCGATTGGGGGTGGCGGCTAGGTTATTTGAGAGAATCAGCCATAAGGATAGGAAGAGAGATAAATGAAAACTGAATTCATTGAATCAGATCGTGAATTTGATTGGGAGGTTTTAAAATTGATTTAGGTAAAATTACATAAATGCCCAAATCTGAATAATTAAATATATATGGTTATTTTTTATTTACCAAAATGCCACAATGATTTTCATCCATTGATCTTATCATCCTATGGTCCAAATAGAGTTCTCGCAGTTTCCGCACTTAAGAGAGTTCTAAAAATAAAGTTACACTATATATATATATATATATATATATATATATTATATATATATATATATATATATATTATATATATATATATATATATATATATATATATATATATATATATAAAATAAACGAGGGAGTACCATTTGTATTTTTGGGGGTTAATGCGTTTTATCCAGTTTTAAATTTATAAACTAAGAAGTACTTGGATTAACACATTCTAACGAGCAGTTTACCCGGTCATATGAAGTATTGCCTAGGTAAATCCGAGTGTCGTCCCAAGAGCTCTGGTCTGATGAATATAGTAGTAATTTGTCCTAATAGTAAACAAGGTTGGTTGTTGAAATCCTACTATGATCTAAAAGAATTAAACATAGAGAAGGAAGAAAGAAACCATGTTACTAAGCAATGGTTTAATTATAATACATAGTATCTAGCTCCTTGAACTATATAGTGGTTAGATGTCATTAGGCTCAGATGGTCAAATCCCCTAACCTATAATCGTAAACTCCAACTCCTATGGTCAATTCGTTGGTAGTCTAGTCATAGTCATTATGCGCCAGCTATCTCCTAAACATATTCTTAGTGAATTAACACTAAACCAAGGTTTGATCCACTCAAGGTTCTCGCACTTCTTAAGTATATCCACTAGTGTAGGTAGTCATATGGTCAATTCTTACACAAAAATGATGGTAATCCTATGGTCAATTCTTACTCACCCCTTGCAACCTAATAAAACCAGCTTTCTATGGTCAATACTTACTAGTATATTAGGCACTAACCAGCTTCAATACTCACTACAAGAAAAGTGGCTTTTTAGGACCCCCATAAGCGTCATGAAATGGTACTTTTTAGGACCTTTCATTTGATAGGACCAAGGATGAAAGCGTTTCATGTAAGGCGGTTGTAATAGGTCCAAAGCGTCCTAATATCTCAAATACCCTTATGAAACCAATTTTATGGTCGTATTATATGTCTATGAACAACCTAAATAGCGTCCTAATAAAACCATATTAGGACACTTTTACAATGTTCTAACATGTGGTAACCTACTTTTAATCTTTTGATACACATAAAAACGTCCTTAAAATTATTGTTAGGACCCTTATGATGTAACATCATAGCTATTTTAGCAACCATGAAAAGGGTCCTAATAACTCAAATAAGATTATGATACCAATTTTATGGTCGCATAATAGGTCTATAAACAACTCAAATAACGTCCTAATAAAAACATATTATGACACTTTTACAATGTTCTAACATGTGGTAACCTACTTTTAATCTTTTGATACACATACAAGCGTCCTTAAATGTTAATTCTTAGGACGGTTATCATATACCATTATAGTTACTTTAACACCAAGAAAAGGGTCCTAATATCCCAAATACGATTATGAAACCAATTGTTTGGTCGCATAATATGTCCATGAACAACCAAATAAGGTCCTAATAACAGCATATTAGGACACTTTTACAATGTTCTAACATGTGGTTACCTAATTTTAATCTTTTGATACACATACAAGCGTACTTAAAAGATAATTGTTAGGACGCTTATCATATAACATTATAGCTACTTTAGCACCAAAAAAAGGGTTCTAATATCTCAAAGATTATTATGAAACCAATTTTTTGGTCGTATAAAATGTATTAGCAACTTAAATAACGTCCTAATAACAACATATTAGGACACTTTTACAATGTTAAGCGTCCTTAAAAGGTAATTGTTATGACGCTTAATAAGTTTAATAGGACCATTTCAAAGTCCTAACAAGTCTTATGACAGGACGCTATTTTCAGCATGCACACTCTATTTTACGATATGAATAAAACATCAACTAATTATTAAATGAATAAAACGAAATTGTATTTCAAATAAGCAATTGTCATAACAAAAGCACTAAACATAAATAAGCAATTGTCATAACAAAAGCACTAAACATTATCCAACATAAAGTCTTGTAACATTAAACAATAAATTAAAGCAACAAGAAGCTTAGTCCGGGGTCATCATGCATCCTTTCTCAATCCTCACGGACCACCTACAAATAAACACCCATGTATAAGCATTAAGCTCCATGTTAGTAAAATTATTGGTATCACAAGATTAACAAAGACATACCGAGATAAAGGGACAAGGCCATGCTATGGTTGCACCAACACAGTCTTCAATTGTGGCAAATAACCCATATGGTCTCACCAATATTTCATCTCTTTTTGTTGGTACTTGAACGTTTACCTCACACCATCCTCGTCCAAGCTTTGTACCACCAACTATATCATTTGGGTTCAAGCTCCTCACCCATCCTTTTGCTACAGTCTCAGTTGAGTTTAGAATGCTTTTAAGGAAAACTTCATCCCCAACCTAGATTTCAATTTTCAACAAACATTTATCAATTTATTCATGCAACAATTTGCTTATTTCTCAATTTTATTTAACAAACTAATCAAATACAAAAAAATGAACATTTTTTTGAAACTAACATATTTTCTAAAATTCAACAACTAAGTAGATAAAAGGGAAAATGAACAGTAGTTACACTAGTCACTTTAAAAGTATTTAAAAGGGATCTAAAATCTACTCTAAAGCTAATATAAGCTGAACTATTGGTGAAACAAAGCAAAGGGTATACTAGGGGAGATCTAAACAAGCTTCAGGGAAATATATAAGAAATGGTATAAACTCAAAGCACCTAAAAAGCTCAAATCAGAAATAAGCATTACTATAACTGAGGTGAAACAGCCTTAATGGCCTACTTGTAGACTAAATATAAAGCATTAAATAAGCAGTAAAATCCTCAAAAAGCCAAACACCAATAAGCCTATACTATGAAGTAATAGAGTGCTAAAAATCAGACCTAGGGGATTAATAATTAAACAGATGTTAAGCTAGGAAAAGGGAGCTAGGACAGATAAACTATGCAGATCACAACCAGTCCAAATGGGCAAGTCTAAGCTAAAATTAAAGCAAGTAAATTATGAAACTAAAACTTAAAAGCTTAAAGTAATAAAGGATGAGCTACCAAAGATTATATAAAAACATTTTTTAAAGAATTTGGAAATGATTTTAAACTAGAAAAATTGGTTAATGAAAGGCTATGCTAAGGAGCTGCTGAAGCAGTTATGGTGACGGGTGAAAAAGGGTAGAAACAAATTAAGGACCTAAAAACCTTGAACCAGAAGTGAAAACATGCGAACTAAACTAACTTAGAGCGAAAATAACTAACAAAAACACCTAAGGTCTATAGATACCAATTTAGTGCTACTAAACTTCAACAATTACCGACTGATGCGAAACCTTAAATACTACCTAGTTCAGAATGAGATCAACTTAAAATAACTATAAATGACATATAAGAGCTAAATCAAATCCAACTTGTGAACAAAACCTACTTTGACTCAAAAAGTCAGCATGAACCAAACACCCCTTTTATAATGGACTGCTTGGAATTTAATAACTACAAACAGGTTTTTAAAGTTAAAACTTGTACGAGGATGGAAAAGCAACGATTTATAATAGAAACATACCCGTAAACGTGGAGGTTCATTGGTTACAACAGGAGAATGTTGTGATGTAAGAGTTGGAACAATGGAACTATCCGTCGACCCTTTCATCTCTGATAACTCGGCTCGTAACTGTTCATTTTCACTAGTAAGTTCTCCACATCTAGACTTCAATTCGTTGTTTTCTCTATGACATGCTGAACGACTTGGTATTACACCCCAGACTTCAGAAGCACGAACACCTAGACCATACATGCCTGCATCACCATTTCGATCTTTACCCATAACTGTAGAAAAAATATCATCTGGTCCAGGCTTATCAATCGAACCCTCGGGCAGATTATCACTAAGTCGTTTCATTTCATCCTGCATTTTATATCAACATGAACAACATATAGGAAAGGCATGTATTACGAAAAAAAGCATATTGTGTTTAACTTCTGCTATTAATACACTATTCCAAACATAAAAGCATATTACTTACAATCGCATTTGCAGTGTCATCATTTTTGGTATTTCCATGTATGGAGAAGCATGCACTAAAAAGATCCAATCGAGTTGGATCATGTCCCAAAGATATCTGTATGAATAAAAAGAAAATGAATATTAACAGTGGATATCGACATGATACATTAACAATCCCACTGACAGTTACCTTTAACTCTTCCCTTTTGCGAGCATAACTTTTTTTACCGGTTCTTTGGATCATCTTCTTTTTTGCCCGATTCGCCTTGTTTTTTTCACTTAAACTCTGCAGCAAATATAGATACTTTACTATAGCAAAACAATTTGATAACTCTGGTGAGATTCATAAAAACAATATCAAACTCGCTGAAACAATTTGATAACTCAGGTGAAATTCATAAGATACAAACCTTAGTGTTTTCTTCATTCCAATACTTCACAAGCTTCTTCCATTGTTTTTTTTGCACTTGCTTTGGCCTAGAGCGTTTTTGTTGCTTAACTGACAAAGACGGATCATGGTAGAGTTCCTTAACTCTTGCCCTCCAGTTCTTCACCTTCCGCCCAAATGATTGCAATATCCATTTTTCTCCAGCTTCCGGAATATCAAATTTTGTCTAAAAAATGTAATAGCTCACATTAGAAAACAAATAATTTATTCATTAACATAAAAATTTAACATTGTGTACCTTTAAGAGTTCAAGCAAAGCTTTTTTTTTTCCGCCTTAACTTTATTCCATGGTTTATAAATCGGACAATACTTTCCACTCCTTGAAAGGGTTCCCATGAAATGAGTCAGATGATTACTTTTGTCGTTAATAGGTTGTCCGTGTTCATTAACTAAAATAGGAATTCTATCCCCTTTTTCTTGGGCCCAAACTTTTGCCATACGTGTTGGTCCTCGCTTTCTTTTGCTTACAATCCGAACTACAAAAAGTGAACATGATTTACAATAGATTTAACTTTATTATATATTCTTCTTATATGACACAATATATGATATATGATTTTTAAAACAATGCAATCAAGTAGATCAGGTTAACCTGTTTCATTTCGAGCTTGTGTAACTTCATGGTTTTCTTCATTTTTAGGTTGCTGAGCTTGAATCTCTTCTTCGACTAGATCATCGCCGTCATTTGCATAATCATTCTCATTCTCCAAATCATCCTCATTCTCCAAATCATCCATGTCTTTATCTACATCATCTTCTGAAGTAGCTTGTTCTTCAATATCTTCATTCATATGTATGTCTTCGATATAATCATTTTCAGCATCATAAAGGTCTTCATTGTTATCTATAGTAAAAAACAAAAACAAAAAAAAAAAAAACAAAACAAGTAAGCATTGAAAACAGTTAACTGAATATACACTTAAGAGTAATTTAATATCATATATATAATATTTGAAATTTATGTATAGTTACCATCAGATCTCAAGTCACGCTCCCGTGGTCATCATCGTTGTCAATTGCAATTAAGTTTCTCTTAGTTGCAGTTAATCTCCCTCTGTTGACAGAATTTGGTTGATCATTTCTCGTTTGGACTTGGTCGGACTCCTGTACCCTACTATGTATTGCCCTCCCTGTATCAATCTGTTGTCCCTTTAGCGATTGAGATTCTGAAGATGTTAGCCCACGGGAGACATTCGGAGCACTCATTCGTTTTTGAGTCGTGGTTTCAAGATCATGTAAGGAATATACACAGGTTTATTACTTTTGGAAAATAATTATAATGACATAGCATTTTCGACCTACTAATACACGTGTGTATAACAAAACAATTAACACATCTTGCCTTTGTTCAGGTTGAGGAGCTACATGCTAGAGGGGATCACAGAATCACAGAAAGTCTAAGGAACTTGGCAAGTGGTCCATCTGAGTTTGTGAAAAAATATAGGGGATTTATCATAAATGGTTTCCTATTTCACACAAAATATGAGAAACAAAAGGAAAACAAAATATGGGTAATGCTTAGCATGAAAACAGTTTTCATGCTACAGATAACACCCTATCGGGAAAGTAACTTAATACGGGGTTTTGAATGATATCATTGAGATGGTGTATGTATTGACATAGAAAGTAGTTTTGTTCGTTGTGATTGGGATTTCGAATGGTTTCAGAAATAAGAAGATGAAAACGGGTTTACTCTATTGAATTTTGAAGGATTGAAGGCTCATAACGAGCCTTTTATACTAGCTTCTCAAGCACAGCAAGTATTTTACGTTGCAGATAGTGTTGACAAAGGATGGCAAGTTGTGATCACGCCAACGCCTAGACATGTTTATGACATGGATGAACAAACAATTCTTGATGACGTGGAAACACATTTGCAGGGTGACTCATTTATGGGTCCTCAACATGACGAAACAATGGATATTGAATTGGTTAGAGGTGGTTTCGATGGAACCGTTGTGGACAACAATGACTTAGTTATTGCCGATGAAGAAGATCCAGTTGAAGAAGCTTCATGATTTCAATTAGGTAAATAGTAATAATCCCTCTTTTTATCTTCTTTTGTCATTTAACAGTTCTTATTTCCCCTATTGTGGCTTAGTTGTCCTTTTAGTGTATTATTAGTCATCTAGTTTGCTTTAAATTTAGGTAATTTTAACTTTTTAGCTAGCTACTCCGTACTTTTTAGAAGACCAACATAATAACTACACACCCTCATCACTATTTTTATGGTTCCACTCAATTACTAGAATAGATCTGATAATTTGCATGTTTCTACTTATTTTGATGTTCATTAGTTATATTTGATATGATTTGATGCTTGTTGTTCATTATTGAATCATATATTTGAATATTGGATTTGACTGTGGTGATTTGATTCAATCTGAGTTCTGAATTTGCTGAGTTGTTGTTGTTGTTTGCTGTTTAACTGAGGTTGTTTGATCATATGGGACTGAGTTGGGTGATTATGGTTGATGTTTGTGGAATGATTAAGGTTGAGTTAGTGTAAGTCAGTGGTAAAAGGGGTGTTTGGTTTGCGCTAAATTTATAGGTTAGTTTGCTTGATAAGTTTTGGAATCTGCATAAACATAAATAGTTAAGGTAATATAGGTTAGTTAAAGTCAGTTGGGTTGGTAATATAAGCAGAAAGTCAAAATCATCTTTGATCTCTCATAATCAGCTTAGTATTTTGATTCAGTAGGCCATATTAGATTTATAGGTTCAAATCTAGTTAACTTAGCTTAAATTAGTTCAATTACAGCTTAATATAACTAGTATAAGCACTTAGGAGTAGTATAATTTGGATTTAGTCAACATTTGTTCAAAAATCAAAAAGTCAAAAAGTTTCTTTTGTCTGTTTTGGTCAGGATTTCAAAGAGGTGCACAGGCCTCATTTTTTATTCAAAATACAATTGGAAAGTTGTTTTGAAAATTATTCCAGGTTGTTTTCAAGTTGCAAAAAGAATTTTGAAATTTGGAATTGATTTAAGCCTTTGAAAGTGCTTTTGAAATTGAGTGTTTGCTGAATAGTTCCCCTGTATCACAGTTGTTAAGCCTATTTCACAAGCTTGCACAATAGAGAGTAGACACATAAGCTAGTGATTTCTTGGAGGTAAAACATTCCTGAGGTGATAAGCTTTCCATAGCAGCTTTTGGATTTGAATTTGGTTAAGTATTAAGCTCTCTAGGAGCTTTTGAAAAAGGTTTATTGTCTGGTCAGCATATGCTTAAGCTGATAAGTACTTTGATTTAATTTGTGAATTTTCCTGTGGCTTTATTATTCAATTTCTGGTTTAGTGCTTTTAAGGCTTTGTATGATTGTTGCTAATCTTGTTACTTGTATTTTTATTTATTTTTTATAGCTTAATTTAACTGCTTATTTTATTGCTTAATTTCATCTTGATATATTTATGTTGGCATTAAGGTTTCTTTGTATTGGTCTATTAACAGGAGTCACCGTGGGCTTCGTCACTATTGGGGTCTCCGAGTTCGTGGACAGCATACAAAGACCACTGGTCACAGGGGAAAGACTGTTGGTGTGTCGAAGAGGCGATAAGCTCGTCTCTCTTTTACTTGTTTTGATTCAGTATGCAGTTTTGAACTTGTATTCTCAGGAGTCTGAAAAGTATGGTGTAGTTTGATAGTAGTTCGTATGTTTCTTTTTACTTTAGCAAGTTTAAGTGTTTTTTCTATCAAGAGATTTCTGCTCAAATTGTTGGTTGAAAGCTTATGTTCTCACTTATCAAATCCTTGAATGTACCAGCTTGGCCGATTTAAAAGCTGAATGATATTATTATTCTGAGATTTTACTTATACCAGTAGGGCTTGTGTGTGTCATTAGCCTGAGTCGGATCTATTTTTTATTTTTAATCTTGAACTTGAGCATCATGTTATGAAAAGCATTAGTCACCTGATATGCATTTTTAAGTGTATGAGTTTATAGTACACACCTAAGTAAGTCATATGTATTGCACATAATACGTTCTTGCACCAGATGCAATGTCGTATTACACTATCACATAATAAGGAGTGTTCTATTATGGCGTATGATAATAAAACCACAACAAATAAGCGTACTATAAAGGTTAATGTTAAAAGACACAGGTGTATCAATCTATGGTACCCAAGTATCAATCTATGGTACCCAAGTATCAACTGTCATATTAACTTATGTTTTAATAATACATTTGCGAATAAGCGTTCTAAATAATTAATGTTTTATGACTTATGTATCAAGTGTCCTATTATGGTGTATTGTAATAAAACCATAATGAATATGCATCCTTTAAGGGTCCTATTAAGTTTTGTTATAATAAAACTTTTGCAAATAATCGTTTTAAAAAAATGATGTTATATGACTCAAAAATGAAATGTCCTATTATGGTGTACAATAATAAAACCATTGTACATAAAGCGTCCTATAAAGGTTAACGTTATAATACCCACGTGTCAAAGGTCCTATTAAATTTTGCTATAATAAAACTATTTGTGAATAAGCGTTTTAACTAACTGATGTCTTATGACTCAAAACTCAAGTGTCCTATTATGTCTTATTAGGTTATGTCATAATAGGACATCTAGTGATCAAGTGTCGTATTACACTATCACATAATGGAACACCAACAACTAAATGTCTTATAAAGTAATTTATTAGGATCCATATTTTAAGCGTCCTATTAAGGTTATGTCATAATAGGACATCTAGTGATCAAGTGTCGTATTACACTATCACATAATGGGACACCAACAACTAAATGTCTTATAAAGTAATTTATTAGGATCCATATTTTAAGCGTCCTATTAAGGTTATGTCATAATAGGACATCTAGTGATCAAGTGTCGTATTACACTATCACATAATGGGACACCAACAACTAAATGTCTTATAAAGTAATTTATTAGGATCCATATTTTAAGCGTCCTATTAAGGTATATGATAATAGGACATCTAGTGATCAAGTGTCGTATTACACTATCACATAATGGGACACCAACAACTAAATGTCTTATAAAGTAATTTATTAGGATCCATATTTTAAGCGTCCTATTAAGGTATATGATAATAGGACCCCAAATCATCGACCATCCTATTATATAACTTTTTAGGACATTGCCTAAGTAGCAAATATTTAAAAAGGACCCTAAATGCTCATATGTCCTATTAAACAGTTTTTTAGGACTCCATTATCATAGCGTCCCACACAAAGGGTCCTAAAAAGCCACTTTTGTTGTAGTGACTACCAAAACATGAGGATTAGTGAAAGGCTAGAAAAGATATCTATATAGATAAGACAAAGACAAAAGGGTACAACTAAAGCATAGATTAACATCAATTATGAATTCATCGAATGATTAAATGTAAAGCTTAATTGAATCCAAACTACAAATAACCAGAATAACATCTAGTTCATTGAATCGAGTGTCTTGATAAGAATGACTGGTTCTTTCCGTCCTTCTAACTCTTCATTTGTGTCTTAGAATTGTTTCTCCCAAACCCTAGCTGGGGTTTGGGAAAGGGGAGATAATTTCCAATGCAAAAATCCTCAAGTATTTATAGATTTTCCTAGCACGACCATGTTACGGCGCAACCCTAAGTGAGTGGTTACACCGTAACCTTCAAACTTGGTCCATACGTATTTCCTACTACAATTTTTGCGGCATAACCTCAGAAGTAGGTTACGAACGCAGAACTCTCGTTAACATTTTTCTCATTTATGCGTCATAACTATGTAATAAGGTTGCGGCGTAACCTTCTTGATTGCTGAATTTAACTAAGTCTTTGGATTTCTACGGCGTAACCATGTCGATAGAGTTACGCCGTAACCTTTGAGCAGTGTTGACTTTAGTCTTTTAGTGAAATTCCTTGTTACGGCGTAGGATGTAAGTCACTTCTGCGCCGTAACCTTCTCTTGGCCAACAAACTCTTGTATAACTTCGTAGTTTTCCTTCCAAATCCGCGTTTCTTCGTCCCAATGCTCATTTATACCCTGAAATGAAATATGAAGTAATAAGAGTATATATTCATGTAAAACTACACAAAACTACACAAATAATGAACATATTAGGGGAAAATTGACACTAAAATATTATGACTCTTTGATGTTATCAGGGGTCCTTATAACCACTCCCAACCTTTACTTGTTTAAAGGGTTTTGCTAACCACAACCCTATGTGTTGTGTTTAAGGCTCGTCATTTGTGTAAAATTACATTTAATGAACTCGTTATTTTCATATTTATACATTTTTGATGATTATAATTATAGAAAGTGTTGTTAAACATGGAATATATGATGTTAATTAAGTGTTGATTTTTCAATTATGGAAAGCTTAAACACAACCCATAAGGTTGTGGTTAGCAAAACCCTTGTTTAAATATGTTTATTGTATGGATTTTTTAATTTGTAGTTGTGACAATTTTGGAAGAGATTGTTTCGCGAGTATGGTTGATATTTTTACGTATTTTCTTTGAAATTGATTTGTGAATGGCAATCGGCTTAATGTTGTCGTTTGTCGATTTATAAATGTCGTGGGAGTAAATTATGTGTGTATATTATTAGGGTGGAAATAACTAAAGAAATATTTATGAAATAAATGATCGTTAGAATTGATGACTTGCAGTAGTTATATAGTACTATTATTGGTGATCATATAAATTGTGTCACTAGAGGTGTGTTTTGGCGCTTTTAGGAGCGGTGAGCGTTGTGATTTTAATGTTTGGCAAACATCAAGTAGCTTTATCTTCTTTTTTGGAAAGACTCATTTCTAAACGCTCTATGAAGTACCGTTTAGAAGATTTGATGATTTAAGAGCTGTGATGATATAAATTATGTCATTTTACATATTATGATTACAGTTGCAGCTACGTTAAACATCTACTACTACTTTTGCCACACAAACCATAGGTGATGCAAGAGAGTAAGGTATTGTTTGTTTATTAAATTGCTTTAAATTTAAATATGGTTTGTACAACTAAATTTGAAAATGTGTCTGATAAGTCTTAATATGATTTTATTTTAATTTAAATGATTGAAACTAAGTCTAAATCTGAATTAACATTATTTGTTTTTCAAGAAAAATATCTAAGTATCCAATTATCATTTTTTACTATTGAAATATAAAACAAACTATTGAAATATAAAACAATTGCATTAATATGAAATTTGTGTCCTAATATTAATAATAATAATAATAATAATAATAATAATAATAATAATAATAATAATAATAATAATAATAATAAAAGAAAAAGAAAAAAGAAAAAACAACTTGATGTGTATATGTGATGTGTATTTGTGTCCTTATTAAACTTGTTAGGCATGGCGACCACCATGTAACTACACCTCCTTTCAGGCTAGGTGTAGTGGGTGGTCGACCGGCCGGTCGCCACCACCAACGCGTCGGCCAACATTACCCCGACCACTTTGAGACGCGTCGCAGGAGAAGAAAAGGAGAGAATCGATTGTATATGCGACCGAGTTGTGTTATATATTTGTGTGTGTGTTTGGGGGGGGGGGGGGTATTAAATGATTTGTTGGGAGTATTTTTTTTTTTTGGTGGTGTTCTTGATATTTTTATTACACTAAGTTGGTTATGAAATTGTCATGGAAAGAAAAAGTTGATGTAACAGCGAGGATGTTGGTCTCTTGGTCTTTTGGTGATTACCATTATACATAGTCTCACATCTAAATTAGGTTTTTGTTATATCGTCGGGTTTCTTATGTGTTTCAGTTGCATCAAGACCACTATCATAAGTTCTTTGAATCAATAGGATGACTTGGAATAAATTAATGGCAAGCGTTTGGACTTATTCTCATGAATTTCGTAAGAATTCTTCTATAGTCGTGAAGTTTGTTTAGTTATAAAATAATGTTCCCTACGATGGTGATGCGCTTTGGTTAAACATGTATCAATCGCTGGTTAGGGTTATTTCTTTTATTGTTTTCTTTCAATCGTTGGTATTCTTTCCTACAAGCCCTAGATCGATTTAGGTTTGTAATTTTCTAGGGTTTAGTTTTCTTCACATCTCGTTGGTGTTCTTTCTTTTGGTTATTCTGCACGAGAGATAGAAATTGGAAGTCTTTTAGATCTAATGAGGATCAAACTCAAATGATCTCTAAATCAGTTTTTGTTACAAATTTTCCGGATCATTTTTCGGCTCGTGATCTTTGGAAGGTTTGCAATGAATATGGAAACGTTGCGTATGCTTTCATACATTTCAAGAAATCAAAAGCAGGTAATCATTTTTCTTTTGTTTGATTTATTAAGGTTGGTAATTTGGATCATCTTGTCGAGAACTTATGCACCATTTGGTTTGAGAGGCTTCGCCTATATGCGAATGTTGCTCGTTTTCAAAGAGGATGTAAACCTCTTGTTCTTCCTCACACCTAAAATGCTCATGTGGGGAAACCTACTGTTCACCCTCAATCCTCTAAATCTTACGTGGGGAACTCTTCATGTTTGTTTGCCTCTATTCTCAAATCGGACAAAACTAATACTGGAACATCTTACCAGGAATTACCTTCTTTGGTCCTAGATGATTCGTGTATTTCAGATAGAGACTATAGCTTGTCTCTTATGGGGAAAGTAAAGGACATTACAACTTTACCTAATCTTTATGTTATCCTTGACAAGGAGGGCTTCCAGAACTTGAAACTCGTTTATTTGGAAGGCTTGTGGATTCTCATTGAAATGGACTCCATCATCTCCAAAGAGAAGCTCATTAATCATACAGGTGTGGGGTCGTGGTTCTCTTCGTTGAAACCAACTTGCAACTCTTTTTTTAGTGATGAGAGAATCGTTTGGATTATGGGGAAAACTTGTGGAATGGGAGGATTCAGTGGACAAATCTTTATCTTGTAAGTGGTTGTGCGTTAAATCAAAGCTAAACAAGATTATTTTTTAACGTTTCAAAGTCATTATGCAAGGGAATGTGTATTGGGTACGTGCAAAAGAAATGGATGCCTGGGATCCGATTATTTGTAATGATACTTATGATAGTTCATCATCTGATGAGGAAGATGATGGGGAAGACGAGTAGTCACATAATGGGGTCAAAAATACAGTTGATCGATAACAAAGTTGATAAGGTTTCTGAATCAATTTGTATGCATGTTAACGACCTACTCCATGATATCAGCCATAATAAAAATGTGTCAAGTAAAGTTCAATATGAAGACCCTTTTAACTTATATGACATCTTGAATAAAAATAAGGAAAGTGGTGATTCTTCTAAGGAGGATGACTTGAAATATCCCCCTAGTTTTACACCAAATATGGTTAATGTTGAGGAGGTTCCTCATAAAGACGAGGGGGTTATTGTTGAGGAGGCGAATGAGCGCGTTAACTCTTCCTCAAGTAATATTAACGAGTATGTTTCGAATGATAGGTTATCATCGAATGGTAACTTCAGTTCTTAAAGGGTAAAAACAGGCGGTTCTATATTGCAATTGATGGATGAGTTGGTAAAAGTAGGACAAACTATGGGCTACAAGATGCATGAATAACATAGAAGCAATTATTGGCTCTCAAGGAGATGGTAACGTTGTTAAATGAATTGTTTGTCCTTAAACATTCAAGATCTTGATCATAAGACAAAAAAGGGTGGGTAAAGGAGTTGTGTATGAAACATAGAGTTGATTTTGTCACTCTTCAGGAAACTAAAATGGAACGAATGGATTTGGGTACTATTAAGATTTTATGGGGTATTTCTTCTTTTGATTATGTCCGTCTTTAGGCAAATCAAGGGGTATTTTATGTGTTTGGGAGCCTAGTTTGTTTGTCAAAGATAATATTACTTCTTCTGATTATTTCTTGGCAGTTATGGGAACTTGGTTTCCTACGTCTACTAAACTCCTTATTATTTCTGTTTATGCTCCTCAAGAACTAACATAAAAGAGACACTTATGAGATTACATTCTTCTTTTGATTGATAGATGGAATGGGGAATGTGTGATTAGGGGGTTGGCAGTCATGATTCGATGCCTCCCCCATGATTCGTCATTAACCAATCAAATCAAGCCAACACATTTCATGATTCAACCATACATCACCATACTTTTTTAGTGGCAACCATGATTCAAATAAAAACTAATTTTATTTTTTATTTTTTATATTCATAATTATATTAAACAATTTAATAAAAAACATTATATTAAACAATAATTCAAAGAAAATTACATAATACTTTAGAAAAAAAAAACAAAATAGGAAATCACTAGTCATCGAGGTATGATAAGTCTTGAGCAGCTACGTGCTCCGTAAGATCATATTGGAGACGGTTATGGATATCTTCGTCGAGTAACTCCGGTAGTACATTCGGGTCATAAACTGGCGCGACCGGCGGATCCATTATATGAACACGGTGATATTGCCATCTCATCGTCTTTTAAAATCATATTGTTCAATATAATACACGTATAAACGAGTTTTCTAATCTTTTCGACGGACATAGTCCGTAGAGGACGACTGAGAATAAACCATTTTCCCTTCAGACGACCAAAAGCTCGTTCGACATCCTTTCTTGCACACTCTTGTAGCTCCTTGAATTTCTTTTCCTTCGGGTCAGTGGGATACGGATATGCTTTAACAAGTGTTGAATACTTAGGATAGATTCCATCGGTAAGATAATATCCACGTTTGTAAAGCCGTCCACCAAAAAAAAATGAACTGTTTGGTGCCGTTCCATTTCGCTCCGTAACATACAATGGAGACTGATTCAAAACATTGATATCGTTGTTTGAACCGGGAGGACCAAAAAACGAATGCCAAATCCACAAATCATTTGAAGCCATCGCTTCAAGCATAATAGTCGGGTATTGGTGATCACCTCTCTTATATTGGCCTCTCAAATGTCTAGGACAATTTCGCCAAACAAAATGTGTACAATCAATGCTACCAAGCATTCCAAGAATGTGATGTTTTTCTTCATGTGCCTCGAATAAGCGTGCAACGTCATGGGTTGTCGGCCTACGTAAGAACTCTCGACCATATAACATTATAATCGCATCGCAAAATTTATCAAGGCATTCACCTACAAAAAAAAATACGACAACTTTTATTAAAAAAATAAATAACGAAAACTTTTAAAAAAAAAATAATAACGAAAACTATTTAAAAAAAATTAATAACGAAAAATTTATAAAAAAAATAATAACCTGACGTTATTCGTGCCATGTTTAAATAGTCATCAAATCTATCCGGAGGTTCACCCGTTGCGAGTTGCCGAATGGCCGATGTGCATTTTTGTAACGGCGTGAAACTATTCTTTCCCCTCGCGTCTTGACCCACTTGAAACCATTCGAATTGTGCTTCAATATCACCAACAATTTTTAAAAACAAGGTTTTACTCATACGTAAACGATCACGAAAAACATGTTCGTTAAACTTTGGTTGTTCGACGAAATAGTCATTCAATAGAGTTTGTAAAGCTCTTTGACGAAAACGGGTGACATACCCCCGGATTTCGGTAGAGCTTGCCGTGTCTTCAAGGGCATCGTACGCGACTAAAAAGGTTTCGAAGGTACTACCGGATAACCATAGTTCGAATGATTCGGCGGGAATAATTAACTCGTCCGAGGATGAAGAAGAGGATGATGAAGACATGGTTAATAAAATGTGAATTGTTTGTGTGACTTGATGTGTGAATTATGATTTGAAATTGTATATTTAAAAGGTTTTTTTTTTTTTTTTTTTTTTTTTTTTTTTTTTTTTTTTTTGGTTTAAATGACCAAACGGTCAAATAATTAATGGGTCTAACGGCTAGTTTTGGGGGTTTAATGCCCATGATTCTTCAGCAAAGTATACCGATCTCCTTGCCGATTTGGGCATACCGAACAATTGGCAATGGGCATGCCGAGCGGCATGCTTCATGCCGAGAGCCATACCGCATCGACAACCACCCCCCTTATGGGTTATTTTAATGAAGTTGTACGGAACAAGAAAGATTTGATTCCTTATTTAACTTACAAGGTGCTAATTCTTTTAATAGTTTTGTTTCCTTGGCAAGTTTGATTGACCTTCCTTTTTATGGTTATGCTTGTACTTGGGCTCATAAATCTGCCACCAAGATGAGTAAGTCGGATCGGTTTCTTATTTCTAAAGGTTTAGTAGCTTCGTTCTCGTATCTCTCGGCTCTATGTTTAGATAGGCATCTATCAGATCATCGTCCTATTCTCATGCGGGAAATGAACATCGATTATGGTCCTACTCCATTTAGACTCTTCCATTCTTTGTTTAAGTTAGAGGGTTTCGATTAAGTGATAGAAGATACTTGGAAGAACTTGAACATTGTAGATTCGAATGGAATGATTAATTTGAAGTAAAAACTCCAAGTTCTCAAAATTGCCATCAAACAATGGTCCAAAAATGCTAAGACTACTTCTTACTAGGCGAAGATTTCCGTTTAATCCAATCTTTTTGAAATCGACAAGATTCTTGACCAAGGCACACAAGATCTTTTAAGGTCGATCGTATATATATTCACATGATTCACATATCGTCAGGATCATATTGTGGCTCGACCAACTAGTTCATATATACTCCATAATGAATCATCCTAGTACTTTTAGTTCAAATTTTGTTCAGACAGATACTGAATCTCATATACACATCCAAATACTCCTGTCTTCGAATTATAATATATTAGGCTACAAGCATGAAACTTATCAATATATGTTTAGTCGTGTATGTTTTTAGAGGTAACGAGGTTTGTAACCCGCGCGTTGCCGCGGGAGGTTTGCATATGCATGTTTCTTTCAGTTTGTGGACATGTTTGTTTTGCAAAATAATATTTCTTTAATGTTTTACATAAGGAATACAGCTGCTATTGCCAAATATTGCATAAGACATAGCAGGTTTTGCTTCTATGAGGTAAATGTTTTACAAAAAAAAATACATGTTTTTGACACATATTAACACAGGTGATGCTTGGAATACATAATATTGCATAAAACATAACAGTAGTACATACAGGACAACATAAGTGTCTGATATTTCAGGATGTGTCAGCAACAATGCTTCAAGCTCAGGTGGAGCAACTCATCAATGCACTCAATATCTTTGGTGTAAAGTTGAACACTTCATGAAGGAATCCATTTTCCTGCTCATATAAAATCAATCATTAATAGTCCATAAAAATGCATGTCATATAGTTCACAAAAATTCCAATTGCCAATAATTCCAATTGCCTAAGTCAACAAACATTTTTGGGCTAACTGAAATGGTTTTGATATGTGCATAAGCCACGGTTTTTCTTGTATATCTTGACATTAATTAAAGAAAAAGAAAAATATTGGACTGAGTTAAAGCAGCAGCAAATAACGGCCAACAAAACATGATATCGTCAAAACGATAACGGATTCACAGGGTCTATAAGTATTAATATAAAGTTTAACAGCCTGTTTAATCCAACGTTGTTTCATCCCGTGCTTTCACGGTATGTAATGGATATAGATAAACTAAAACTTGCCTCAGATTAGCTGACGCTTCCAAATCATCTATATCTATTATAACCAATGGTAATTGTGATGACAGCCAACAGCATTGTTTTGTATACTATATTCATTATATACATACAGATAAAAGCTCGAAACTGAACGCACCTTCAGATGTTGATTGCGGTTGCTGATTGCTCTTATGTAAGCTTAAATTTCCCTCTTCCAACACATCAGCAAGTAGCGCTAATCTGACAGTTTTCCCTGCCAAGACACGGAGGTTCACGGCTTTAATTAAACACGTTCAAATTCATCATTGCGTTTTATAAAAACATAAGCAACCTTAGTTTTGAAATTCAGTATATTTAGAGGCTAGAAAGTGGATACATCCGGCATGGCTGCAAATTTAATAATTTGCCCTGCCAAGACCCGAATGATCACAACTTTAATCAATACACTTTCTAGTTATAGGCACAGCCATTCACACATTTCTGACAAATTCGGTAACATAACTTATAACCAAACGAAACCGCCATGGTTGCGTCAATGTAAACGCCCTGCCAAGACATGGACATATGTCCTTATTATACAATATAACATTTAAAAACTATTTGTAATATAACACAACACATACGTTGCTGAAATGTACCATAGTTTATTTATACAGAACTGAAATGGTTTTGATATGTGCATAAGCCATGGTTTTTCTCGTATATCTTCACATTAATTAAAGAAAAAGGAAAATATTGGACTGATCGATGAATGAAGATAAGTGGTCACCTGGATTTGGCAGAACAGTTGGGCATTCAACAACTGGTGTTGGAGGAGATGCGAAAGTGTTGAGTGAATTGTTTGCGCGTAAACGCTGCCGTACATTGTGCGTTCTACCTCCAGTTTTTCCCCGAGTTGTTTGACCACTTTGTTGGCGCAATCTTTTTGGAGACCTATTTTCAGAAAGTCGTTGTTGATGTGAAATATCAGACACTGAAACTGGATCATGGGTTGCTGCATAAACATCGAGAAACCTAAAAAAATTAGAAAGGATGCCTTAAAAAAAAAACTGTGGAGAATTCATTATGGGAAAGTTAGATCTTCACCTTCATTTGCCATAAGAGGCAGGTTTTGAGCAGAAAAGGGTCGTTTGCGGTGTAAACTTGGATCTGAATATTGTGACCCAACATGGTGGACTAAATCATGCACATTAGGTAGAGAACTTGTTTCATATTGTTTGCTGGTGTGGTGTGCTGATGGAGGCATCTCTGCAGGGCTGGAAAGTTGATTGGAAATGGTGTTGCTCATAGATAAGCTATGCCAAGTGGCGTCTGGAAAAAAAAATCACAGCTTCTCATAGTCAGTATTGCCACCATTCTCATTATACATACCATCAACAGCAGAACAAAACAATGAGATAGAACATTTGCCATGGCTGCAACTTCATTAAGTTGCCGTGCCAAGATGCAAACGACCTCATGTTTAGTCCTCCCCACCCCTAGACTCATAATTGCCTAGTGTATCCCTGTATCAAATCGACAAAAAAAAGCCATTTGTAATATAACACAACACATACATTGCTGAAAGGTACCATACTTTATTTATACAGAACTGAAATGGTTTTGATATGTGCATAAGCCATGGTTTTTCTCGTATATCTTCACATTAATTAAAGAAAAAGAAAAATATTGGATGGTCACCTGGATTTGGCAGAACAGTTGGGCATTCAACAACTGGTGTTGGAGGAGATGCGAAAGTGTTGAGTGAATTGTCTGCGCGTAAACGCTGCCGTACATTGTGCGTTCTACCTCCAGTTTTTCCCCGAGTTGTTTGACTACTGTGTTGGCGCAATCTTTTTGGAGACCTGTTTTCAGAAAGTCGTTGTTGATGTGAAATATCAGACACTGAAACTGGAGCGTGGGTTGCTGCATAAACATCGAGAAACCTTGCTTAATATGCAAGTCACAGCATGCATCAGCTACACAAACATAAGGCTATTAGCATGGTTGTTGCCTTTGGCTATTTAAATTACACAAAGTAGATGTGAGAAACCAAATAGACTGACCTTCACTATGGCAAATACCATGCGATTCTAAACATTGCTTAATATTCCGGGCCACACTTTCATTCTCCTGGGTATCACTGCCCCCCAGATCAGGTGGCTTCCTTTTACGATGCAGATTTTTTGACTGACAAAAACAATTTTCAATATGCATCTTGCCCTCAGAAGTCGTGGGCAGTTTCACCGATGTCGAACCATTGTTTGGTAAAATAGACTGTGAAGCTGGTAGCTGAACATGGGATTTGACATTCCGGGTATTATGTTGATGGTTTTCTGCACTATTCTGCACAACAACGTCTGGCTTCCTTTTGTGCCCACCATTTTTTGATTGCAACGAAGAATCTTGATAAGTGAAATTTGACACAGAAGGTTGGCCTGTACAAAATAAGTATGAGCATAATTTTCACGATTGATATATGCTATTGATAATACGACAGTAAGATTAGAATGAACTAACCTGAATCCGTATTGACAGATGAATTCTGATCTCCATCAATTTGTGAACCGTAGGTAAAAGGAAACCATGGGCTTTGAAGTTTGTTTAATGTTTCATTATCAGGTGATTGAGTATTAAAATTGTGAGAAAGATACCGGGGTTTTCGTGGCATAGTTGAAAACAGCAACAAAAACGTGTGCATAACCAACAACAGAGCAAACGAAAGTGGCAAATAACATTCTTTGAATTTCAAGTATTAAGAACAACAGTGATATTAGCAAGCAATATTGTGCAGCAGTTTTAATCCAAAAGAAACCGTTAGAACTTAACATGAAAATAACCGGCAACATTTTTGGAAGAAAAAGCTTATGCATGTAACGCGTATCCAGATTTGGGCAAGTTTCTAAAGGCCTAACTATAAAGAATGGGCATAATCTGAAATAAAGACAACCCAGCCAAACAAACCAAACAGTAAAGCAAAAGGGTCAATGGATCTAAATTCCACCATGGCTGCAATACAATACGGTTTTATAATCCTGCCATTCGTTTTTTACCTTGCCAAGTTATCAATCCAACCCTTGATGACCTATTTCATTTGTCTCAGAAAATAGGCACTAATCATCATAGGCCTGCATCGAAGTCTAAACAACACTCATAATTTCAAGTAAAATATAAGTACCTACCCTACCAATTCCACATATCGTTTTATGTAGGTACTTCTTACATAATTCAGCCTATCATAGACATATTAACATTCGTAAGAGAAAGTTATAAGCTGCAAAAATAAGCTAATCCCAAAGTAAGCAACTCCATAATAAGAACAAACTAAAACACGAAATTTATATAAAAACACCCAAATTCAGGAAAACCCCCAAATTATGTCAAAACCCTAATCTAAAATTTAAACATGCAAAACATGTTATTCAAACATCAGAGAAGCTAATAAAAAAAAAAATTAAGGATTCCACACCTAGTAGAAGTGATTATCTGATGAAACACAGATCAATCAAACCCAAACAAAATCGAAGAAAAAGATGAAGTAACAAATCAAGATAAAATAATCCCAATATCAAAAGCAAAGCTAATAAAAAGTTTATTATTACCTCATCCGACAAATATATAATCGTCGATCATTTGTGCGTTTTGTTCCCCCTCCTTTTTCGATTAACGATTCATCACCTTCTGGAATTTTTTTTCCCTCCTGTTCGATTTGGTGTTTTGATCTGTGTTTTGTGTTTTGTGTTTGCAGTTTGTGTTTTTTTTTTTTTTTTTGGCTGTGAATTGATAGAGTGGAAGAAAGATAAGGCGTTTTTTTTTTTTTTTTGTGTATGTGTGCTTTGTGAGGGTTCTGGAAGAACCGGGTAAAGGAAGGTTGGAGCCTTATATAAGCGTCCATTTAAAAAATATTTCCCAGTGGTTCTGTAGCAACGCGTACTGTAGATGGTGAACAGTAGTTTTGGTGAACAGTAAACGGCTTTTATACTATATATATATAATTGGCTTAGGCCTATTAAGACATTTTCTTCTTAGAGAATTTACCAAAGACATTTCACTCAGGTTTTACATGCATGATGCAACCATACAAGCTCAGTCAATCAATTTGCTTATGAATTATTTGTTTATTCTTTTTAATGTTTGTGTTAGTTAACTTGATTTTAATTTCACAAATTTACGATGCATAACATGGTAGTCGCGCTACGGTGCGGTGATAGTGAAAATGCGATAATAAATAATAGTGGTTATTGAGAATGCATTCACTTGTTGTAAACGATCTGAATTTTGGTTTAAAGAAAAAACTCAATTTAGCCCGGAGTCAGCGCAGGTGAACCTCCATGGCCAATGGGGGATTAATTCCTCTAACAACTTATAATCACACAAATGAGTTTTATATAGAAACTAGATTCAAGGCCCGTCCGTTAGACCGGCTAATTCTATGAATTATATCTATAATAAAGAAGAAAGATTGTCATGATACGAGTTATAGAATATTTATAGAAGATTATTTACATAAGTTATAATCTCTCAAAATTCTTTGTCTCGCAAGTCTCTCTTAAGAGGCAGACAACTCAAAATGCAACTCATTCCTTCAATACCAACATAAACCCTACATATATCAAAGGCTAACTTGTAATTATCCATTATATCAAACTAATGTTTAGCGGGATATTCGGACCCCAACTTTGGGCCTTCCCGGTTTTTCCAAGCCCAAGTCCGAAAATGTGTATTTGGTACCCGACTCATCCTGTTCACCGTATCTCACACTTTCTTCTTTATTCCCTGCTCCGGTTGGGTCGTAATCCAATATCAACACACCGACCGCCTCCGATCCGACTTGATGGGTTTTGTGGCAACTACAGTTGCCTGTGAGGGGGTGAACAGAGAAAACAATAGTAAACCGATTATTTTAATCAAAGGGTCATTGTGTGGTTGCCAGTTGTTACCCTTTACAGTTGCTGGGTTTTTTTTAACCACACCCTTTTAGATAGATGAAGGTCCTTTGGATTCTTCAAAAGCAGACACACAAACTAATATATGGTTCTTCATTTTTTTTATTCCACTTAATTTTTTTATAAAAAAGTTTGTATTTTTATTCATGGTTTTATGTTTAGTTGCAGATTCCAACTATTTTGAGTGGGATGCATGAATTGCAAAAAAGGATGAAGTGTCGTTGCCATGGATTTTTTTATGGAAGGTATGTGATTCTTTATTTTTTTTTACCGATTTGTGGTTACTTTGTGTTTAGTGTATGTGGGGAATTTTCTGTTAATAGTTTAAAGAATTGAATTTTTAAATTTGGGTTTTCTTATATTTTGGGGGTTTTGTTAGTTTTGAGATTTTTTAACTTTAGGGTCTTTTGTAGTTTGTAAATTACTGATATTAGATATGGAGATGGTATTGTTAATTTTCAGTTTATAAGTGATTCACAAGAATTTGGGATTGCATGATTTGAAGATTGACATTGTTTTGTTACGGAGTGTTTGGATTAGCTTATTTTGCTAGCTTATGAGCTTATTCAGTTTTTTGTAAAGTCACGAGGTTACCTTTTTTGGGCTTATGGGATTGCTTGTTTAACATAAAAATCAGGGTTCTAAAAGGCGTGCCATAGAGGCGATATGGCGGCGCCAAGGCGTGAGGCGTGGCCTCAAAGTTACGAAATACACTAAGGCGTCGGCTCTAGGCGTGACGTGAGTTGGGGCGTGAAAAGACGCGCAAGGCGTGGCGAGTTTTTTTGAAGCGTTTAGAGGATTTACTAATATTTGGGATTTGGGCTTGCATTTACTAATGTTTACTACTCATATAATTATGAAATATGATATAAATTTATAAATCTATAAATACTTTTTGCCACCTTAATTCACGCTTTAAAAACTCTATACCGCCGTGCCTCACGCTAAGGCTTAAGGCTTGGCCATACCGCCACGCGGCGACGGCATGCCAAACGCTATTTATAACCTTGCATAAAATACAAATGTACTATATATTTATATATTTATGCGTAAATATGAGGTGAAGTTTGGCTTTTGGGTCCAACGAATTAGTTGTTACTCCCTCTGTTACAAATTAATATTTCACGTTTCCTTTTTGGTATATCTTAATTTAGTTGTCTACTACTAAGAATAGATAGAGAAATTTGATCGAGTTTACCATATTACCTTTGATTAAAATTAATATTACAAACTTTAAATAATAAATTAATTAATTAGTTAAGGGTAAAACTGTCATTTTACAAAAAGTAAGAGAGAAAAATAGTAATAATTACATTTTTGTTAAATTGTGTGTTTTTTGTCGAAGGATAATTATTTTGAGACGAAAGGAGTAATACTTATAAGATTTCTTTATGCAGCCCAAAACTATCTATAAGAGATACCGTCTTTTACTTGTACAAGAAGTGAATGCATTCTCATTAACCACCATTATTTATTATCGCATTTTCGCCATCACGCACCATAGTGCGAGTACCATTCTTTTTTTTCTTCTTTTTTTTTAACGGCAATTGAAATAGAAACTAGTAAGGAGTTAGACCAAGTTACAAGGGGTGGATAGTATAATCAATGAAAACCAACCTCAATACTTGATTGAGGAGTGTAGGAGCTGTATTTATAATAATGAATTACAAAGATCTCTCCCTTAATTTAGGAGAGTCAAATACAATTATATGGCACTGTAGGACCGAATATGTGTATGATTTAATGTGATTCGGGAGGTCTTGGTTGGTTGAAGAAGATGAATATCTTCATCTTTTCTAGTGAGAGAAAGTAGAGAGAGTGTGAAGAAAACACACTTAATATATTAGCTTAAGAAATGAATGAACAATACAATGAATTCTCACACCCCTCATGGAGAGTCATGAGGGGTATTTATAGCCCTATGAATTTACATGTTTGCCATTTAAACAATAGTAGTCCCTGCGGGTACTACTTGCTATAAATCTAGTCCAATTCGCTTGAGTGACGATATCTTTATAAAAAAGCGAGTCTAACAATCTCCCTCTAAGATATCGTCACACGTGAATGGTTACAATGAGACCTATAAACAAAGTGAATTACAATAATAATAAACTTTTGTTGAAGATGTTGAAGCGCAGAGTCTCTGTAGTCTAGATCCTGATGCAGACTTGAAGTTCTCTCTTCCGACAATCTCGGCGTACGATCTTAGGCACTGACGGCACTAGTTCTTGTAGCTCTGAACTTCAACTGTAATGTTCTAGTTAGGTTATTACTCCCTCCTAATTAGTGAGCATTTTTCTTTTCTTTGCTCCCTCCTGAATCGACAACTCTCTTTAAACACGCAGTGGAGAATGTAGACACTAAAGTGTCGCACCATGGTTGTCGTTCGGGGAGCATCATAACAACATACCTCACAAAGTATTTGCATCCAAGTAGGTAATAAGCCTCGATGTACCCGCAAACCAAATTACTGAAGACGAGACATTACTTCTTTCTTCGTGTACTTCTCCCTCCTGATAGTTGCGAGTCTTCGGAATCATCATACTTTAATGTACATGCCGTAGATTACCCTTTACTTGATGCAATATTGAAGCCATAACAGCTCGTCGAAGCATAGTTTCGTGAGAATATGTCAAAAAAATACTCTCAATACTTCTCTCAAACCAACCTTTAGACAAACCTCCTTTAAATTCACCGGCTTCTAGTAAATGACCACATATGGAGACAACCCGATATGACTAACTTGAAAAAGAAGTAAACACCCCAACCTTTTTTTGACTTAATGCTTATACTAACGCGTCTTGTGAACAATCCACATCTTTGTGTGACATTGAGTACTACAACGTAACTCCTTACATCAGTTATAACTAGATTGTCCATTCTTAGTCACAATGAATAAAATTGCCCAGACAAGTTATCTTGAGAGTAACTCCATATCTCAAAGATAAATAAGTACCCGTGAAATGTCACTTCAAAATCAAATCAGTAATACCGTACAAAAACCCCGTAGTCATTTTTGTTGAACATAATAATTCGAGCCGTGAAGTATGTATCCCCGTGAAAATTTGTAACCCAAAATACCACTCTTTAACAAAATTTATCAAACATTTGTATCCACTCATTGATAACAAAAATATTGCAGCCCAATCAATGATCCAATCCATAAACTAAATAAAATTCTCGGTTCACAAGCCCAAAAAAAATTATAACCCGATCCAGCAAACCACACCTTATAACCAGTGATAACCCTAGCATTAATCTCTCACTTCAACCCTAATAGTCTCATATCATCCGCCCCCTCCTCACACCAAACTCATATCGAGTCTCATATCAAGAACGACCTCCATTTCATTTCCTTCAACTATCAAACACAGGTCAAAACACATCCTTTAATCTTGTTTTAAATCAACCACGAAACACACAAGGTTAGTATTGAATCTGTTCGAACCACACAAGGTCCACAAGGTATTGACTTCTTGATGTTTGGTGTTAAACCCAGGTAGGTATTTGTCTTCTTGTTGTTCGATTTGTTTGTAGTTGAACGAATTAAGGAAAGAAATTAACAAGATTGTTAACTTTCTTCTCTTTTATATTCGGAAATAAAGGAAGTTAATCTTCCAAAAGGATCGATGATGATTATTATTTCGTGTCTTGAATGGTCTTGAATGCCACGAAATAACAAACTGAGATTCAATTTGAGTTGTTATTGTGTAAACCGAATGAAAGGTGGGTGAAAACATTTATGTTTTGATCTTTCCTTTAATACGTCGGATATATAAGGAAGTGATTCTACAATAGTTTCAATGATGATAATGGTTCGACTAAAAAAAATCTGTAAAAAGATTGTAAAAAAAGTCGAGGCCTTCTGAGATCTATGTGAGAGTTGGGGAGAGACTTGTGAGGGTTTAGGATAGATGTTGTTGGCTCGTTTTTTTTTTTTTTTTTTTTTTTTTTTTTTTTTTTTTTTTTTTTTTTTTTTGCTTTATCTTTTTGTTATCGTTTCTTGGCTTGGACTGATGATGGGTTGTCACTTAAGTCAACGAGTCTGGTATTTGGTTTGTGGTCGATAATCTTCTCCTTCATATTTATTCTTTTTCTTTCAATTTCAATAAGTAACCATAGACCCAATTCCTATGGGTTTGACCGTTTGACCCAATTTCGATAGGTTTGACCATTTGACCTAATTTCGATAGGTTTGACCATTTGACCCAATTTTGATAGCTTATCGAATTTACAAGAAATCGAATTTCGATGGGTTATGGGAATTGCTGTAGGAAATACCTATCTTGATTGTGTGTATGATTCGGGTGGTCTTGATTCATGAAAGATCAAGAATCCCATGGTGAGTTAGTGAGATGTTAGAGAGAGAGAGGGAACCCTTTGAGAGAAAACTGGAATGTATTAGATTAAGTGTGTGAAGAGTTCCAACCCTTCCCAAGTGTGGGAAGGGGTATTTATACTTCCTAATAATAGTGCCCCTAGTGGGCTGTGAAGTGAGCTGACAGTGGGGAAAGCCCCGACCCACTCCACAAATATAGATACTACTAATCTAATAAAACTAATAATACTAATAATACTAAGCTTATATAAATAAGCCTACGAGCTATATAAATGCTAATTAGATACTCGGGGTGACCGAACCTTCATATGAATATTTATATTCCTAACAATCTCCCCCTAAGGGAGGTCACCCCGGAAATAATAACTTGAATTCTAGCATTTTGTCTTCAGATCATGTCTTCATAGCTCGTAGTCTTTGATTCTTCAATGTCTTGTATCTTTGTGCATTCAGCAGTGATCTTTTGATGACTGATCTGTTGTCTTGGATGATCTTTGAGAATTCTTCGAGTTTATCATCCAACATTTGTTTCCAAGTCATCTTTCAGCAGTATGTTTCCATGTGATGTGTTATTCTTTGAGCCGACATGCTCACACTATTTGGTGTCATGATCTTTAGCATCAGAGTTTGCAGAAGCCGTGTTAAAGGTCTTTTAGGTTGATCATGACTTTGTTGAGTTACAATGATGATGTAGTGTGAACATGTGGTAGAGGATTGGCATCTTTTCAGCAATCTGCTACAACCGCAATCAGCTGCAACTTCAATCAGCTACAACCGCAAACAGCTGCAACAGCAATCAGCTACAATCACCAGATGTTCCTGCATACGACAGTTAGCAATAAAACGTCCGGTACTTACAGGTTCGGATTTCGAGATTGTTAACAGCATAGTGTGAAAACTCTCTCTAATCCTTACCAAGACCGTTCCTAATCGAAAACCCACAGAGGGCTTTTTAAGATCGAACCGTAGCACATCAACGATTAGGTGAGTCGCTGGAGATCACTCCACGACTGTAGACCGTTAGAAACCGCCGTGATCACTAAGCGTAATCCATAAAGAATTACCGAAGTGACCTACTTTCAGGGCTGCTTGATGTTGACCCTGGCAGGAATTTCCATTCAATCATTGAGAATTACATTTGTAAATTCTCTCATAAATGTTCTGGCAGATTGCTAAGATCTGCGTAGGACTCTTAAGTTTACAACTGGTGTCCTTAATGTTGAACACCCAGTGTAGAAATAATTCGTGTCCCTATGAGATCTTATTATGCATCTCGTGGCTCTAGACTCGATAGTGCGTTTTGATTTGGTGAGCGGAGGCTGGAGAGGACTGCCACCTTTTCAATATCATCTAACTCGGAGTGAGAGAGACGATAGGAATGTATTGAACTCCGTGACAATTGAAACAAGAATCCTTTGAGGGACCTTGAGTGGCTAGGGAGGGTTGTGCAGCGTATCACTGGGTCCATGATACTTTGTCTTCAATGCCAGCAATCAACTAAGTGATTCTGACAGCATATGTATTGACCCGGTTTCTGCCTAAGTTGTAAGGAGGGCTATTACTTTTCACCCTTTCTCTTTACAATTCTTTTTCATTCTTCAACCCCTTCAGTGCTTACCGAGACTTCATAACTAACACCTTGTTGGGTTTGTTCCAGTGTTAGCTCCATCTCAGTCGGCACTCTTCCCTAATTCACATTTCTCCTTTTTTAATCATACCTAAGGACTTCTACACTATCTAGTGGATTGTCCCTGGGTAGATCCCTCCGGCTCTGGCGGGATCGTGGGAACTTGAGCCTAACCTAACCATCCTTATAACTCCATACATTAATTAAAATGGTCGGTCTTTGGTATTTATCCACGATTGCCAAACCAAATCTTTGAAAAATCTCTCAAAGTGTTCATGATTCTGAAACACATTTTTGCAAACACTTGAGAGTTTTATATTTTTCAAATGCTCCCCCTCAACATGTGCTCAAATGATTGTTTTATAAATTTGCACATGTCAGGTGAAGCTCGCACTTTTGAATTGATTGATTTTCCAAGAACATGATCATCGCGAGACACGCTTACATCACTAGTAAACTAGCTTGAAATTATTACCCGTCCAGATCACATTCAAGGAAGATCGCTCGAAATCGGTACATTCTACTCAGACACGTCATTTGCGAGACACGCTTACATCACCAGATAAACTGGCTTGAAATTATTACCCGTCCAGGACATGTCCTTTCGACTACTGACTTTAGCTATCGTCAATTCATTGGTGAAGTCTGAGCCTTGCTCACATAAGATGCATGCCAAATCCTTTTAGTCAATTCGCTCCCCCTCAATATGTGCATCGATATACGAAAGAGTTTAGCACATATGGGAGAGCTTACATTAAAGTCCAAAACATCACATTTTCATCAGGTTTCATATTTAAATCACATTCTCTCCCCCGATCAAAAATTTCAAACCTTTTGAGATTTGTGATCCCAATTGATTTAAATAAGTTAGAAAATATGGGAGAAAATGTGTCCGATTTAATGTAGTCTGATGATGGAACATACTATGCTCCCCCTTAATTTAAGAGGGAGATTCACTGCTGATTTTGCACAAATTGATTATTATGACACAAATGATATTGACCTTTTTGCTCAAATGATGTAATCACCCACTTTTCTGAGTGAGTCAGTGGTCAACATCGATTATCCATCCACCAACAAATCTTCTCAAGTATTGTCGATCTCCACTTGGCGAGATCTGAGTAAGTGCTTCTTTGTTGAAATGATGGTGGTGGAGGTGAAGGTGTTGTTGTTGTTGTTGCTGCCGATGTTGTTGTCGTGGTGAATTTCGAGCCAATCAATAGAATTTGAACGTCTGATTGAATGGTTAGAATGGGAACTGGCACATTCATTTTGGCTATGGAATCTGCATAAGAATATCAACACAGATATACATGCATACAGATACACTATTCCTAGATAGCTACCCTTCAGCAGCTTGCCACATTATAATACCAAGTTCATCTTATAATCAAACCCCAATCAGGAACTACGTCAAACCACTATCTAGCATGAAGAGCAAATAGCAATCATGAACATGGCAATTCACACAGATTTCAATATTTCATTCAGGATCTTAGGAACATGATTCTAACATAATAGCAATCTACCTAAGCGAATCCTGAGAACATATGCACAATATCAACAACAATTAAGCAGCAGAGACAAACAACATTTGAAACTCATTCACTTAGTTCATACAAATGTCATGGGAGTATTCAAGAACATCAAACACAACTGGTTTTCTAACTTCTTTTAGGTTTTGAGTCTTAAAGCATTTTGGGGATTATACGAGGATTCCAAAGTAACACAAATGAACCTTCTAGATACATAAAGCTAGGCAACTATAAGCAAATTGCACATAATGTCCTAAACTTTCTAGCGACTAACACACTTGGTTATTTGATATATTAAAGCAAGATCCTCTTCAACTAATTCCCCATTAACTACAAAACCTTTTCTAACAAGTATGTTTCAACCAATAAATCCGTTTGATGATATAAAATTTGATTTAACTCTCCCCCTCAATCAATGACCCGTATTATAGTTGAACCTCAACTAAAATCACCCTTAACCCCACAACTCATCAAACAAGAACTGTCGTGAGGTTTTGTAGTCGTTGATTGAGTGACAAATTTTATGCATAATCCAAGTTTAAACAAATTTCATACAACACATATTCACCAAGTGTCTCACAAATAATTTTCAGAAGAATCATAGAATGAAAACTATTTGTATGCAAAGAAGACTTCTCTTCTTTTTCAAGAAATGATGCACTGAAACGTACATCATATCGAAGAAACATGGATATAAAGTAATCCATGCCCAGGTGAACATCACCCAGTTGGAGGAACAGCCGTCTTTTTGGCGACGTGCTTTCCCCAGTTTGAAGCGCGGGTTGCTATCTAACGTAATAGCAAGCCATTTAGACATGTTTTAACAATCCATTTTAACTTCTGCTCGAGCTTCATTTAAAGACCCGTGCCATTATTGAATGACATTTCTAAGTCCGTAAATGTTATCGATAAACAGAAGACATGCCTAGGTGAAACTATTTTTGGTATTTTCTATTTTTTAAATTTTTATGGTTTTTCTGGTTTTACGTTTCTCTATTTACAATTGCAGGATTTCTATATATCTATTTACAAGATGGTATAAAGTATGAATAAGTATATATGTACAAGGATACGAACCAGAAACCATTACTCCTCAGCATTATGAATCTTCACCGCATTCATCACTTGACTTGCTGAAGAGCAATGTGAGCACTTTCAATCAGGGAATGATTCTGGCTTTTCACTCTCCCCTAATTAGTGCTCTCCCCCAATCTGACAACCATTCTGATGAACACCCAAAATAGGAAGAAGAAGAAGCCTTTGGATGAACACCCATAATAAGAAGAAGTCTTTTGATAACCAAATGCATGCCGTCTTTAATCTTCTAACACTCCCGTCCTTGATTGACGCCGTCAAAAACCTTATGCATCTTTTCGGTAGTTTAAGTTGAGCCACAACTGAAATCTAGCTTAACCTCACAACTCATCAAACAAGAACTGTCATGAGGTTAGGTTAACATCAAGTTGGACTTAACCTAAAACTACGGAACAACTTGAACCTAACTTAACTCCACAACTCATCAAACAAGAACTGTCATGGGATTAAGTTAAATATCAAGTTGTAAGAAAAGAGCTCAACATTCTTGAATGAAGAGAAGACTGAAGACTCGACCTTCTTCAGGATTGCCCAATGTGGAGGAATAGAATACCAATCATTTTCATCTCACCAAATGTCTTCCAGTACCCTTACATATAACCCATCAGCCCGCAGCATACACATGAGAAGATAACTCCCAACAGAGAATGAAGAATAGACTGATGACTCGACCTTCTTCAGTCTTTAGTATAACACCAAAGTAACAAGTTGAACCACTGATCATCTATAGAATGTATCCATATTTGGATATTAAGCCCTGATCACATGAACCTGTTATGCGTCCTTGATGTACACATTCTCTCTCCCCTGATGGTTACGATTAATCAGCACATAACGTAGCAGTGAAACGATAATACCAAGGTAACAAGTTGAACCACTGATCATCTACAGTATTTATCCATCCTGGATATTAAGCCCTGATCACGTGAACCTGTTGTGCGTCCTTGGTGTACACATTTCTCTCCCCCATGATGGTTACGATTAATCGGAATCATCATCATGATGTGTACATGCAGCCTAATGAAGTGTGCATGAAGCATTGACTAGAAACCCTTTGTTGCTGATTAGACCAACTCGTGAGACTCTGTTGATTAGTATTCCATGACCATGTTCTTCAACACCTTGATAGACGAAAGAAGCAGTGTTGGAGAAACATGGTTTGCACGACTCCTGAACTGACGTATTCAGGAGTCGTATGACCATCTCAATCATCAACTAACATGTAGATTAATATTCACCCTTTCCCCCCCTCAAAAATTGCATATGCCTTCCAACTGCAATTTTTGATGATTGAACTAGTGAATATGAATACCATCAACGGTAAGTAGCTCCACTTGACGGTTCTTGACGACTGACATGTTGTTTATTCACCCTTTCCCCCCCTCAAAAATTGCATATGCTTGTCAACTGCAATTTTTGGTTGAACAAGTGAATAAGAATATACTCCAATGTGCGCCGATCCACTTGAAGACTGAATAAGCACGGAAAGAGCATGAAACTTGTTGATGAGAATGGCCATAAATAAGAAGACTCCTCTTCTTTTGAAGATAAAGTGCACTCAAGCGTACACTTTTCTTTTCTTTGATGAACGAGGCCTGAACTGATGTATTCAGACGTCATCTGATGAAGAGCGAGGCCTGCACTGATGTGTACAGACGTCATTTAATGAAGAACGAGGCCTGCACTGAAGTGTACAGACGTCACTATGTTGAAGAGCGAGGCCTGCACTGACTTGTACAGACGTCATTATCTCTCTCTTTACTACTTCTCTCATCTAACTCTTTACCAACCCCATTATCATTTTGTTGGCTTGATGTCGTGACCACTGATGGAGAAAACCCAATATGATGAACTTGATACTGAAGTAAAATAACCCGAACTTGTGACTTAAACTTGTACTAATGCGTGACAAAGAGCGGTGTAGAGACTTCGTGCAACATCGAATCCCTAAGTACTCTATACTCTTCAACCAACCAACCATCAAGTATAAGACGTACATCACCTCTTGGATATCCACAACTGCGTGTGACACTGAGCACTACAACGTGACTCCTTAAAGTGATAGTTATTTTGTAGTAGGGAGAAAGAAAAAATAACTAGATATCCAAGTCCTTGTCATTGTATTGAAAGCTCGAACAAGGATCTCGAAGAATCTTCATCCAACCTCCCCGATATCTTCAGATGCTAAGTACACGCACCCATGAAATTTCACTTCAGCCTCAAATAAATAATAATGAATCAACGCCGTAGTCACGTCTTGTGGTTAATGCCCAAATCTAGCCCTTCATGATGCTTTAATTGAACTTTGATAATGGTTTTAACCCGATCATGGTTAAGAGCGCATAGTCCATCATCACGGGATTTTACAAATCTATGATTTAAACCGAGAAATAAGTTCTTTCGCGGGATTTTACAAAACCAAGAAGAAACCGTGAGAGAGTAACCGATTGAATGTGGCATGACTGATTTGGTAATGGTGAACATCAGTTTGGGATAAGAATAATTCGTGAGAATTACAGATCACATCACAACTTATAAAACCTTTGGCCAACAAACCAACCTTGAACACAGATTAGTGACCACTTGATGAAGGAAACCCGATATACCAGTACTGAAACCAGAAGAATAAATCCCCAAATTTGTTACTTAAGCTTGCCCTAATGTTGGAAGAACGGTGTAGAGAATTAATGCTCCAAGCAGATCTCTAAGTGCTCAATACCCAACCAAAGTATGAGACATTAACACCTCTTGCGATTATCGACATCGTCATTGACGTGTGACACTGAGTATTCCAATACCTCTTAAGTGATAGTTACCCCGACTGCTGGTAACTAGATAACCCAAGTCTTCAACTTAAAATTTAAGCACGAGCAAGTTATCATTGAAAGTCATGCATCCAACCAACCCCGACTTCAAGATAAAATAAGTAGACGCCTTCGAGAACTACAACTTCAATCACAAATAAAGAATACCAGATTAACTTCGTGGTCATCTTGTGCTGTTGACTAGTCAGAAAGGAAAAGAAACATGCGCAAATTCTTAGAAGAGCCCATGACTCATAGTCAGTCCTATCAAACAAAGCAGTCTGATCCAGCTACTTGGATGTGGAATAGTTGTCGTACTGTGTACAGGATTTTACAGTTCTTGAGATTTATCTGAGAAATAAATTCAAGAACTAACTGCACAACAGTAAGTATCAAACTGCTGTAGACAGAACCACTGAATCCTGAATCGCTACGATCTGACCCGCTGTAACCGACACTGCTAAGATTCAAACCGCTGGAGACTGAACCGATACGATCTGACCCGCTGTAACCGGAACCGCTAAAATTCACATCGCTGGGGACGGAACTTCTAGGAAACTTGCGATAATTCTCCCCCTCAAAAAGGACATGGAATGACCTTTTTGCCAAAGCTGAGAGTCCGTGATGTTTGTGAATTTGACAGGCACAAAACATGGAAAGAGACAAATGAAACTACTGCAACGAAGATGGTGATTAAGACTCTCTTGTAGTAACCCCTTGCTTTCCTCATCATCAATGGTTTAGTAGATTAACAATTCATTGAAGCTCGTATTATGCCAAAACCGCTTGATGAAATGCATATGACTTTAAAGTGAGTAAAAGGTTAGCACATGTCTCCAAACAGATCACCTCTTGTCGTTAAGCCTGACTACCTCTTGAGAAGATCTCGAGCAACAATCCCATTAGAAGCTTGAGAAACAACAATCACTTGATGAAGCTTGATAAAGAACAAGTCCGCGACTTAAACTTGCACTAAATTATGATTTAGAACCTATATTGAGCACAACAACGTAACTCCTTTAAATATAGGTAGTGATATATACCCAACCTTCCATCCTTAATTGTATATATCCACTTCGTGAACATCCAAGTCTAATCACCTTAAATTGCAAATTGTGATTTAGAACCTATATTGAGCACAACAATGTAACTCCTTTAAATATAGGTAGTGATATATACCCAACCTTCCATCCTTTATTGTATATATCCACTTCTTGAACATCCAGGTCTAATCACCTTAAAATACGCTTGAGCAAGGGTCATCAAACATCATGCATCCATCCACCCCGAGATGTTTGTGACACTAAGTACACCAACCCATGAATTAACAAACCAACCAAGTTACCATAATTACCCAATTCCTGCTGATCTTGAAGCACAAACTTATCCCGGAAACAATAGTCAAACCCCGTAAGTTTTAATTTGTCTAAATCCAAGTTCAGCCTACTTGTCCAAAATTAATTTCACGGGATTTTACAGCTCTAGAGATTTAAACCGAGAAATCGAATCTTTCGCGGGATTTTCTAAAAACTACAAGAGAAACCGTGAAATCAACCAGAATACCCAAGAGTGAGGTGCAATACCAATCTTCGAAATTCAAGTCACAGAAGTCAAATCACAATACGATCAAATTGCAACAGGCCACGTCACAGATTGTCAATTTGCACCAAGACAGATTGCAATCAACCAAATCACAATAAGTCGAATCGCAAGTGTTGACTCGCAACGTCATATCGTAACTGGTCAAATAGCAATCCGTCAAGTTGCAATAAGACAAACACGCAACATGACAAATCACAATTAATTACATTGCAATTTGTCAACTGTAACTCAACTCGTAAACATCAAATTGCAGACTCACTTAAATCGTGGGCACCAATAGGACAATGCTTCCACATCCACACCTTTGTAATCCCGCTGACATTCATGAACCTGAAGATATCACATTTTGAAAACTTGAAGCTCGATCAAAAACGTTGCTCAAGAGTAGTACCCAATGATGTTCAACAACATATCAACTTGATTAATACCAAGCAAGTTATATCTAGAAAGACTCAAGTCCAGCCTATACAACCCAAGTAAATTCATTTCATGTGATGCCACCCATCATCAGCCCAACTAAGACAAACATACAATTGGCCCAAGTTCACAATTCGATTCATAAGCCCCAATCTTAATCACACACCCGGATGCAATTTACACGTATAACCCAATTGAGCCCAATTGAAACCCAAATCCACTTAACCCTAATTATCCGGTCTTTATAAGACACTTTAAACTCACATACCTAACCCTAATCTAATATTAATCCGCTCCTCTTATCAACTCCTGCTTCACTCATCCACCAAACATTTTATCACATCTCAGCTACTTAGATATATCTCAGTATCATCAAACACGGATCTCATCTTCCATTATAGATACCATCTAATCTTAGTCATCGATCATCATATACAAGTCAATCCGTGTAGTACATGAACCCAATGCAAGAAGACGAAGTAACCCTTTTCATTTGCATATCAAGAATGGCTTCGAGGTCTTGAATCAGAGGTATAGGGTAGGTCCTCCTTTCTTGTTTACGTTTCTGGGTTTTCTTGTAATGATCTTTGAACGAATTAAAGAAAAGATTATAACAAATTTGTTACGAGTCTTTCTTTACAATTCGAAAAAAAAGAGGCTAAGCTTCAACATAACTCGATCTATGACGAAAGGCGTGCTTAATCTTAAATAAAGGATTTTGGTTAAAGTCCTAAGCACGAATCTGAGATCATAATTAGTTTTCTGTTTGGTTAGTTTTGATTTACCGAAACAGAGAAGGGATATAACACAATTGTTATAGATCCTTCTTTAATTTTTTTTTTTTTTTTTTTCCGGATATTCAATAGAAGCTTAGACTTCAAAATTAGATTGATGATGATTAGATTATTTCTTTCGTGTGTTTGACTTATGAGAAGTCAAGATGGTCCTCTGAATATCACGAAAAAGAGAGAAATAATGAGCTGAGATCTGTTTGTGAAAGAATTCTGTTTGACTCGATGTGTTAGAGATATAGGCTGTGATTATTGGCTGTGGGGTTAGGATAATGTTAGATTTGTTGTTTATCTTGTTTGTGTCGAGTCAGTTGAAGATCCTTGGACTGATGATAGTGGTGGATTGTGTCACGTTGATGATAGATGTGCTCCAAAAGATTGAGTCTGGTTGTTGGTTGTGGTCTAGATGTTGTGTCATTTCTGGTTCATCATCTTCTTTATCTCTGATTTGGTTTGTAAATTGATTACTTGTTAACCGTTTGAACGTTTGACCATTTGACCTAGTGACAGACAAACCGCGTTCGTGGTTCAGTAGACAAACCGAGTCCGTGATTTTGCAGACAAACCGAGTACACTTAATGTACACAAACCGAGTCTTAGACAAACCGCGTTCACAACAGATAGACAAACCGAGTTCATCATTATACACAAACCGCGTACACCTTATGTACACAAACCGAGTCCGTGACAATATGGACAAACCGAGTCCAGGACATACCGAGTCCAGGACAAACCGCATTTGACCGGTCAAAGCTGTCACTTTCGTACTTTTCCTTAAAAACCGGATCTGTGTTTTTTTTTTTCTCATACATGACAAACCGCATTCAAGAAACACATTCATTAACACTAGCAGTAACCAAGAACATCCTTCCATGACACACACTTTCTATCAAATTTCTACCAATAACACCATGTGCACACAAGAATATTGCCAACCGTTGTTCCGTTTTAGTTAACTGCTTCAAACGGCTGTTAAGAACCCAAGTCGCAAACAAGAATATTGCAAACCATAAAGCACAACAAAGGTAGCACCACAAAAGTTAAACCATGAACTACTAGAATACTGGACAACCAAGACATAAAACCAACGACCTCAGCAAAGGTAGCACCACGTATGTTGCTGTTAAAGTCCAAAGACAAAAATTAACATACGAACCCAAGTGGTATACGAACCACAAAAATATGAATCACCAGTCAAAGATATTCGAACAAATAGAATACAAAAAAATTGAAACTGTGTTCGCACCACACAAATAAAATAGAGACCATGTGAACATATTGTGAAAACACTACATCAATCAGAGATCAACAAACCCAAATCCAGTAAATAGCCCAAAATGTAAGTCTCAAGCAAAATAGATAAGTCCATGAGATATTAAAGTGAGATGTTAAAGATTTAATATTAAATCAGCACATGTGGACCGAATCTTTCATAAAAGCAAAGCTAACAATGAAAAATTAGATTCGAACAAAGAAAAATGAGCAAGTCAGTTTGAGAAAAAAAATGGTACGATCAACAAAAAATTAAGACCGACACACAATCAATCCGGATCTAACCATGGCTCTTGATACCAATTGTAGGAAATACCTATCTTGATTGTGTGTATGATTCGGGTGGTCTTGATTCATGAAAGATCAAGAATCCCATGGTGAGTTAGTGAGATGTTAGAGAGAGAGAGGGAACCCTTTGAGAGAAAACTGGAATGTATTAGATTAAGTGTGTGAAGAGTTCCACCCTTCCCTTGTGTGGGAAGGGGTTTATATACTTCCTAATAATAGTGCCCCTAGTGGGCTGTGGAGTGAGCTGACAGTGGGGAAAGCCCCGACCCACTCCACAAATATAGATACTACTAATCTAATAAAACTAATAATACTAATAATACTAAGCTTATATAAATAAGCCTACGAGCTATATAAATGCTAATTAGATACTCGGGGTGACCGAACCTTCATATGAATATTTATATTCCTAACAATTGCTTTACAAGCAATTTCTATAAAAGAGGGTTTATGGGAATTGCTTTACAATCAATTTTGATAAACAAGGGTTTATGGGAACTGCTTTACAAGCAATTTCGATAAACAGGGGTTTTGACTTTTTGACCAATAGATCCGACGTTATTCCGACCACCCTTTTTTCCGTTCACCTTTCCGACCCATATTTGACCACTAAATTCGACCACAGATTCACGGTTATAGTGCAACGTATTTGAATACCAGTTGTTGAAAAACCAGTAAAGAAATGTATAGACTTTGACCAATAAAAGATACATAAAGGCATGTTATTAAACTGTTTACCAGAAGGTATGGATAAGAAAAAAAAAATCAGATCCGAAAAAAATGGGGTAAAAACCAGCTTAAAACATGATTCAAACCAACATAAATCAATGAATAACACAACCTGTCTCTTTATACCAATTGTAGGACCGAATATTCGTATGATTTAATGTGATTCTGGAGGTCTTGGTTGGTTGAAGAAAATAATATCTTCATCTTTTCTAGTGAGAGAAAGTAGAGAGAGGGTGGAGAAAACACACTTAATATATTAGCTTAAGAAATGAATGAACAATACAATGAATTCCCACACCCCTCATGGAGAGTCATGAGGGGTATTTATAGCCCTATGACATTACACGTTTGTCATTTAAACAATAGTAGTCCCTGCAGGTACTACTTGCTATAAATCTAGTCCAATTCACTTGAGTGACGATATCTTTATAAAAAAGCGAGTCTAACAGGCACTACAATGAATACTAATAAATACATTAATTTACAAATTATTTCCGGTTATACCCCCTTCAATCGAAACGGTGGCGGTCCAAGGCGAAGCATTTTGCGAAAGACTTCAAACTGAGCACGCGGAAGACTCTTCGTGAATATGTCAGCCACCTGAAGATTGGTTGGAACGAACTTGGTATAAAGTTTGCCTGAGTTGACTAGCTCCCGAATGAAATGATAATCCAAGTCGATATGTTTAACACGTTTATGAGACACCGGATTTTGAGTCATGAACAGAGCACTCTTGTTGTCACATAACAGCGTTGGTCGATCGGGTGGAAGAGCATGTAACTCTCGTAGGAGATGAGTTATCCAGACAAGCTCTGCAGCAGTGTTTGCCATGGCACGATATTCCGACTCACAACTGGACCTAGAAACAATAGGCTGCTTTTTAGCACTCCAAGAGACCAGATTACCACCCAAAAAAATGGAATAACCGTACGTGGAGTGTCATGTATCCAGACAACGCGCCCAATCAGCATCTGAATAACCAATAACACCGGGTGTGTTTGAGCGGCTATAGGTTAGGCCAAAGGAAATTGTTCCTTTGACATAATGTAATAGTCGTTTGACAGCTTGAAAATGATCAATGGTGGGACTATGAAGAAACTGAGAAAGTTGATTTACCGCATAGGATAAATCGGGTCTGGTGATGGTTAAGTATTGCAGTGCCCCGACTAATGAACGATAAAAAGTTGGATCCGAGTGTGGCACCCCATTAATAGTAAACGACTCGTGAGGAGCAAGGGGAGTGCCTACGGGTTTGGCATCATATAAGTTTGCCTAGAGAAGAACATCTTTTGCATACTTTGCCTATGTAAGAAAGAGACCAGTGTCAGTGTAGACAACTTCTAGACCAAAAAAATAACTTAAGTCGCCAAGGTCTTTGATAGCAAACTCGCGATGCAAGTGATCAACAAAGTGATGAATAATGGCTTCATTGTTTCCGGTTAAAATGAGATCGTCAACATAGACGAGAAGATACATAATGTGAGAATCTTTGCGGAGAACAAAGAGAGAAGTATCGACACGACTACAAGTAAACCCGTAGGATAGAAGAAACGTGCTCAAACGTTGAAACCAGGCACGAGGAGCCTGCTTCAGTCCATAGAGTGCCTTAGAGAGTTTACAAACATGATATGGATAGATAGAGTTTACAAAGCCAGGTGGTTGCTCCATAAAAACCATTTCATTCAAATTACCATTTAGAAAAGCGTTCTTAACATCGAGTTGATGCAATTTCCAATGGTTTAGCACCGCAAGAGATAACACAATGCGCACCGTGGAAGCTTTCACCACGGGGCTAAACGTATGAGAATAGTCTAAGCCCGGGATTTGCGTAAATCCTTGAGCTACCAGACGCGCCTTATAACACTCAATAGTCCCATCAGAATGATATTTAACCCAAAAAACCCATTTTGATCTCACAACATTCGTAGAAGTGGGCTGAGGTACCAATGTCCATGTGTTGTTTTGATGAAGTGCCTTAATCTCATCCTCCATGGCTGCCATCCAGTTAGGATCTTTGGACGCAGACTTGAAACCTCGTGGTTCGACAGTAGAAGATAAAGCAACATGTAAAGCATAGGAGTTGAGGGCAGCGAAGTCTGCCTGATATTTTGGTTTGAAGATCCCTGCCTTCGCTCGAGTTTGCATAGGGTGAGTATTGGAGTTTGAGGTGTTAGGTGCAATGGTAGGGTCAGGTCCGGTAGGTGTTGGTTCTGTATTTGGGATGGAGGTTTCAGGCGCAATGGTAGGGTCAGGTTTAGATTCAATGGTAGGGGCAGGTTCGGTTGTTTCAAGTATGGGTTCGGAGGTGGTAGCGGGTGAAGAATGGTTAAAGGCTTGAGGTGTGGTAGATGGATTGAATGGATGATTTGGGCCGGGTGATGATGGCGGGTTTGAGGGAGATGGAGTTAGGTTGGCCGTAGATGGGCTGGAGGGTTAGGGGCAGAGAGGACAAGTTTGTGAGGAGTGTTCGGGTATAGGTGCATTAACGGTTTGAGAGTGGTTGATTGAAGATGGGCTAGCATTTAGACAAGGTGTTCAACGAGGTGTTTGGTGTTGAATGTTTGGGTTTTCACAGAAAGTTGTAAGAACTAACTTTTGATGATTCAAAGAGTCACTAGTACCTTGAAAAGGGAATAAAGATTCATTAAAACGAGCATGACGAGAGATAAAAACACGGTTGGTGGCTGGATCTAAACACCGAAAACCCTTGTGAGAAGAACTGTAACCAATGAAAACACATGGGAGACTTCTTGGTTCAAGTTTATGTTTAGCATAATCACGTAAGTAGGGAAACACTTGGCACCCATAAACCCGAAAATTAGAATAACACGACATCTGATGGAATAATAATTGAAAATGTGACTTGTTCTCTAGAAGAGGAGTTGGCACTCGATTAATAATATAGGTAGCTGAAATAAAAGCATCCACCCAATATTGAGCCGGAACATGTGCATTGAACAACATGGCGAGACCCGTTTCAACAATGTGACGGTGTTTTCGTTCAGCACGCCCATTTTGTTGAGGCGTGTATGGACAAGAAAATCTATGAAAAGTCCCATTATCTTCAAAGATTTTGCGAACTATATGGTTCACAAACTCGGATCCACCATCGCTTTGGAAGACTTTAATTTTTCTGGAAAATTGTGTTTGCACAAGTTTAATAAAGGCCGGTAAGACCGCATAAAATCCGGTTCTCGTTTTAAGTGGATAAAACCACGTACACCTGGAGTAACCATCAATAAAAATAACATAATAACGATAGCCATCTGTAGACGTAATAGGAGCAGGGCCGCATAAATCACAATGCACCAAATCTAAAGAAAAGGAAGCACGTTTTTCATTAGAAATAAAAGGTAAACGATGTCCTTTGGCAAGTTGGCACGAAGTGAAAATTCCAGATTTAGGTAATAAAGAAGTGACATTCAAAACACCACATTTGTTTAAAACAGAAATAATATCAAAAGAAATATGGCTTAAACGAGCATGCCACAACTCATAAGAGACCTTATTGGAAACATCAGCAACAAAAGCTTGTGGTCCATCCTTAAGCACATAAAGCCCATCAATGCATGTCTCTCGAGCAAGTACATGTCTTGTTTTCCGATCCTGAATATGAAAATTATGCTGAGAAAATAATACATCAGCGGGGTGATCGGAAGTCAACTTGCTTATAGATAATAATTTCTTTGTAAGATTTGGAACGACAAGCACATTACGTAGATTTGGAATGATAATAATTTCTTTGTGAGCTTTAATACCATATAATCAATGAAAATCAACCTCAATACTTGATTGAGGAGTATAGGAGCTTTATTATAATGAATTACAAAGATCTCTCCCTTAATTTAGGAGAGTCAAATACAATTATATGGCAATACAATGAATACTAATAGATACATTAATTTACAAATTATCTCCGGTTATAGATAGAGCATTACAAGGGTGATTAAACCACTCTATCCAATTCAATAAAGGTTTCTTACATCGACTAACAATCCAATTAAAAGATAAGATCTTATGTCATTGAAAAGAAGATCCTTTGATGGTTTCTTCAGTGAGAATACGACACTGTTTCTAAAACGCCATAAGGACCAAATTGTAGTTTGTATCACCGCATCGAAGAATCTTGAAAATTTTGCGTCAACGGGTAAGTGGTCTGCCAATTGAAAGACATCTTGGAGACAATGAAATGTGGTGTTGGATTCATCGTAAATTTGTGAAATTAAAATCAAGTTAACTACCACAAACATTAAGAAGAATAAACAAATAATTCATAAGCAAATTGATTGACTGCGTTTGTATTGCATGCATGTAAAACCTGAGTGAAATGTCTTTGGTAAATTCTCTTAAGAAAAAAATGTCTTATTTACACTAGTACATTCAACGCAAATCCTGTCGACATTTTTTCAACCGTGCCGACGTCATGAGTTGCCAACGACAGCCTCTTGTCGACAATGCTCCGTCAGGATTTAACTTCCCGACAAAAAACCCCGACGACAAAGTGGGACCCACACGTTTTTCCAGTCAAAGTTTTTTGTTGTTCGACAAGATTGTCCCGACGACACGTCGTCGGGACCATACTAATAATTAACGATTGGATTAGTAAGCTTAATTAATTTATAAATTAATACCGACGACATGACGTCGGTATTAATTTATAAGGGTCAACATGATTTTAATAATACCGACGTCATGACGTCGGTATTATATAATACCGACGTCATGACGTCGGTATTATTTATAAAATTCAATGGAATTGTATATAATACCGACGACATGACGTCGGTATTATATAACTATGGATTGATTTAGATATTAAATGCCGACGACATGTCGTCGACATTTAGTTATAGTGCAGCTAAACAGTAGCCTGCACAGCTGCAATTTCCCAGATTTTTTCCGAAAATTTTTCTGGAAAAAATCTACCCAAACCTGCACATCCAAAACCAAAACCACTAAACACTAAACACTTATAAACTTTAGAAAACGGCTATAAACTTTATAACGGCTAAAACGGTTATATATAACCACTAAACACTTATAAACTTTACAAAACGGCTATAAACTTTATAACACCCTCAAAATACATTATAAACATTACAAAACGGGTGTTATAATCGCTAGACCTAGCTGCCATATCTACAAATGTTGCAATATCCGCAATGTTCAAGTCGCCAAAAGCTTAAACTATACAATAATAAGATTCGGGTCGCCAAAATATAGTTTCAAAGATAAAAACAACACAAAATAACACATATACCTCTACCGCCCCTCGTCGTCATCCATATCATCGCTACGACGATCCTCATCATCACCACTCTCGCTGCCTGAGCCACTCCCGCTCCCGCCTGCGCTACTCCCTCCCGCGCCACACCCGCTGCCTGAGCCTACAACAGATTGAGAAGGTATCTGGCTAATAAACTCGTGCCATTGCGGGTTGCTCCGGACATAACCCATTGATCAGCTGCGATCAAGTCGTATTTATTTCCAAGAAATACAATGGAAGTTGTATTCCCGGGTCGTTATCCCCAACGAAGGCGTGAATGGAATTCGTGATCTCGATTCGTGCAACGTGTTTGAATGATGGAAAAGATGTGATTTTGGGTTTTTAATCTAAGATAAGTGAACATAAATTAAAAACGATTTAAAGTGACAAGAAAAACAATTTAAGAAAAACATATATGATTAAAAACGTAAACAGACTTGAAAACGCGAATTATAGAAAAACGGGAGCTAAGAACGAAACTAAAAACGTCAAAACTATGAAATATTAACCCTACGGATACCAAATTAATTTTCCTACGTACTAAATGACAAAAGAAAATTTTAGAAAAAAGAACTATATATTTTTTTTTGGACTTTTTAAATAATTAATTATGAATTAAAAACTATTTTAAAGAAAATAAATGATTAAAAATACTAAATGAAAAGAGAAAATTCTGAAATTTTTTCATAAAATACTTTAAGGCAAACAAAAGCTAGGAAAAATATAAAGGATGTCCCAGCTTATTGCAATAAGCTGGGAAAAAGCAATTAAGATCGAATAAGCTAAAAAGACAAGAGGGTTTAAAAAAATAAATAATACAAGTTATAATTAAAGAAATCATAATGGTGCAGTGGTAAGGTGTTGGTGTTTGCGAGCTTAAGGTCTGGGGTTCGACCCCCAGTTGTGCACTTTTTTGGCAAAACATTTTTTTACTCTAAAGCAAAGAAACAGTTTCTACCTATTTTGTTGAAACATTTTGTCTAACTTTGAAAGAAACATTTTGTTGTTTTCAAACTTATAGTTTCTACCTATTTTACAAAATGTTTCACTAATGTACTGATGAGCAGACTTTGCAAAATGGGGCAAAAGTGGTGAGTTTGACTAATAACACCTAAGTACCAGATATGCAACAACTAAATTAAACTGTGTTGAACCTATTTGAAGCAAATCTAACAAGCAAATAAGCTCCTAATCTAAATTCTAACCTAGGCTAAACAGTTTTAACTAAAATTATTTAAAAATCTTACTAAACTACTTTAAAACTGTATGACACTACTTGATTCTACTTAAAAACTATTAATAAAAGCTAACAAAAGTGCAAATATGAGATTGAAAAGGCTGCAAATATGTAAAACTAATAAAAGTGCAGATTATAAAGCTGACCAGAACACCTTTATACTACTAAAATAGGCTTGGAACAAAGCAATGGAATAAGCTATAAATCTCAATTCAGCAAGTATAACAACCAAAGTACTTAGAAAATGGATTAAAGATACTACAAACAAGGAGCAAGCACTGAATAATTAGCAAATAAGCAGTTGACTAAAGTTAACCAATATATAAAAACAAGAAAAATTAAATCTGCCTTAACTTAAAACTAAATTACATTCTGGAAAAAAAAAAAAAAAAAAAAAAACAATAACAATAAAAAAGGAAAAAATTACCTAACTTAACGCTAAAAATAAACCTAGTCGACTACTGTCTACTAAAACTATATTTATACTAAAAACAATTCTAGGGTTCTTCTCTTTGTCCTCTTCTTGTTGTGTTAGTTGTGTGAGTGTGTTCCCACTTGTGCTTCTTTGCTTAATCTCTGACCCTCGGATTTTTCTTGATCCCCACATCTTTAATTCTTGGCCGTTGATGATTTTGGTTGCTTCGGATCGATGAGGTGGAGGGGGGAAACACAACCATGTGAAGTATTTGGCTGGTAGTGGTGATGTGGAAAAGATGAAAGGGATGGGTGATTATCTGGGTTTAAGCGAAAGGGTGAATTAAGGAGAAAGATGATCAGTGATAGGCTAGGTTTGACTAATTGGTCTTGTTTGACCCCGGTTTGATTTTGTTTAACTAAAAGGGATAAGGGGTTGGGCTTAGGTGGGCTTTAGTGGGTCGAGATGGGCTTACAGGGCTAAATGGGATAGGGGTTGGATGATTAAAGTTTTTGGGTTAGTAGTATTAGGATCCGGATATAGTATTTAGTTTAATAGGTTTAGGATAAAATGGAAAAAAGGACCAAACGTGTAAATGTTGAAACATCAGGGACCATATCTGCCATTTCTTCAAAGTTAATCAAGGGACCAATTTTGTAATTCTGAAATTATCCAAGGGCCATTTTTGGGATTCTTCGAGCTCAAACTAACTCCAAATGAATAATTGTCTTTTTCGGCTTCGGTTTTCGGCTCTTTTCCATATCACGCTCGGTTTTGTCCATATTTGCCTCGTTTTCAATCCTTTTGTACCTGAAACACATAAAACACAATCCAAGGATATTTGTAACAATATATGGTCCATTTGGGTGTTTTTGGTCATTTTTGTGGGGTTTTTCGGGTATAAAATGATGAGTAAAAGGCCACTCATCAATCCCCCACACTAAGCTATTGCTAGTCCCTAGCAATCCGATCATATGAAGTAATGAAAGGATCAAAAATATCAAGGTCACCAAAAATACACCACCCCGTTTTAACTTATTATAAAATGCAAGTAACTTAAAATGAGATAAAACGTAAATAACATGCTTGATTTTCAAAAATGGCATCATGGAACGGGATTCACACAAAATGGGTGACTCCGGGGAATTGTAATCGTCATCCTCTTTTTATGCTTCCCAACTAAGTCTAAAAACCCTTGTGCAAACGTTTTTGCAAAATGCTAACACTACTTATATTAGTAATCTGTGTAAGTCGAGACTTAACTTTTCGCTCCCACAATTATTCATAAGTTATGTGTGTGTGCTTGTTTTCAAAATTTTGACCGTAAAAATCGACATTTATTAGGGTTAAAAACCGACAATGATTTAGAAATTAGAGATTCAAAGGTGAGATCACTCCATGTAGCGACTTTCTTCTCAGCTTGTCCTTAGTAAACTTAGGAGGCTAGGTTTTTACACCCTCGAGAATAGTATCGGAGCTCACGGGATCTTTGAAGTCAACAATTTCTAAATCACCGTCCAACTTTTAGACAATTTTGACGAACACTAGTTCAACTTTCGATTTAAATTTGAGAAGAAGCAAGTTTCTCACACTTATTCATAAACAAACATAAACATTTTTTTTTTTCATTTTTCATCACTTTTTCACTTTTTTTTTTTTTTTTTTTACTTAACTCATTCTTGTACCATAAACTACGGAGCTTCACGGGGAAATTCCAAGACCTTACACCTTTCGGAATAAAGGATCCAAGGGCTGTTACAATGGAGAGTTCCAAGACCTTAACGCCTTTCAGAATTAAGGGTCCAAGGGCCGGTGCAAGAGGGTAGCCAAGACCTAAATGCCTTCCGGAAATAAGGATCCAAGGCCCGATCTCGAATCCGTAGCTTAGAGCACTTAACTTAGTATTATTAAACTTCAATTTTTGCAACTTTCAAGCAACTTCTCACTTTCATTTTGCATTCTTATTGGGTTTGTAAGAAAGTATGCTTGTTCCGAAATTTAAATAAAACTTTGAACTAGTATTCTAAATCAAGATTGTATAAAAATTTATTTGCTTAACAAAAACGGTTTTTGCGTTCAAAAGTTTGAAATAGCACTAATTTAGTCAGGTTAGGAACTTCTGGGAGGAAAAGCCATAGATTACTTATATAAGCTCTAAAGAGAACCAACTACTCCACGCTTAGCATTTTCATTTGCACAATTCGTAAAAAACTTAGCCTAAAAGTTAAGGGTAGCAGCTAGATCAACACTCTAGCAGAGTCGGGATTCCCCTTGTTCTAGCCTAATCAAGTCTAAACTTCCACTAATACCGAAGCATTAATGTATAGCAAATTATTTTTATTGTGCCAAGCACTTCTTTTAGACGAAAAAAATACGATAAAAATTTTAAAATTTTTGGTCAAAACGGGGGTGCTAGGGGACTAGTAGGTACAAAATGTGAAAAAATATTAAAATTTGGTCAAATGAGAATTCCCCCCCCCCCCCCACACTTAGAATTGAATATTGCCCTCAATATTCAAAGTACCGGCCTAAGCCGACACTATAGAACGTAAAAAAGTAATACTACTATCTAAGTGTGGAAACGAAATCTTTTTCACAAAAAGGATTAATAAGATATCCCTGGATAAACATAAACATAAAGATCGCATATTGGGCGGCTGGATTGAAAACAGGCGCATCAATCATCACGATCTACGGGAATCCTGAAAACAAAGGCAAACACACATACACAAAGCAACAAGTAGAGGAATTCCCCCACACTTAGTGTTAGAAAATAGGAAAGAAGATAGAAGGATAAGCATGGGTTGCCACCCACGAAGCGCTTGTTTTTGATCGAGTCGTATAGCTTAGACTCGCCCCGAATTTAGTTATTCTTGGGGGAGCATGTGGAAGAGAAGATCTCCATCGGACTTTCATTCAATATGTTTGGAGAAACATTGAAGTGCTTGAAAGTTCCACTCCGATGAGATACACCCGGCTCAAAAGGATGATAAATGGAGATGCCGGGGTCAAAAATGGTGTCTTCACTCCCGAGCGAGTGAATGGAAGGACAATCTACCTTATAGGAGAAGAAAGGTAGAAAAACTCGAACGACATATGTGAAATCAATATAATGGTGATCCTCAAAGGGCAATGTCACATATGTCGGAGAAAGAATGTCCGTATGAATCTCGGGATTAAGAGTTGAGGTCATATCATCAAGTTTATGAGTAAAAGAGTCATTAACCTCATCATTCTCTAACACTTTATCAAAGAGAGGATTTATATTGTTTGAAAAGTACTCGTCATCAAATTCAAACAGAGAGTTCGAATAGACTTTGAGACTTTCATTTGGAATGTCCTCATCAGAAAGTGATTCGTCATCACTAGAGGAAAAATCATCTTTGAAATGGAAAAGTGGGTTAGAAAACGTCCCGGAAAAATCATTAGTAGTGTCAAGAGGATGATCACTACAAATAGACAAATCACATTCATCGTCAGATATATCCTCAGACTCACTTGGGATTAGGATAAGGTTCTCAGCACTAGAATTTATGAATTCACCCGATTCCTTTTCAGGAATAGTGCTAGAATGCTCGTCCCCCATAATGAGAGAGTCCTCGGAGTCCATAGACGGAAGGATGGATGTGATTGCAATAGACTGAGGGAGTTGAGAAATAATATCACTCAAAGGAATAGTACTCTCCTCGTTGTCGTCATCTTCGTCATCGAGCATGCAAGCCTTATTAAACAAGAAACGGTTATGTGCTGCACGTTCAATGGCGAGTAAATCTTCCATAGATTCACCATGACGATCCTCTTGGGTCCGTTTAGAAGCCCAAGCATTAAATGCATTCCTCACATCATGAAGTTTTTGGAATACATCTTCGAAAGCAGAATCCAGAAGATTATTCCTAATATTATGAATTTCTTGGAATGATTCTTGAGGAAATGGCTGAGGCTGCGTTTGAATTGGTTGATACTGTGGAGGTTGGTCATGATACGAATAATCATAATTGTTACAAGGACCATGCTCATAGACAAGCGGGGTCCTTGTTTGACAATCGGAATTATAGTGCGGACCTCCACAGTATTCACAACAGTAAAACTGTTGTGGCGGTGAATAATATGAAGATGTGTCAAATACGGATAGTGTCTGATTGTTATAAGGGTTCTGCTCATAGACAAGCACGTCTCCCGTTCGACAATCATATCCCGGATGAGGACAACCTCCACAAAATTCACACAAGTATGTCTCCATATGATGTTGTGGGGGTTGGTTGAAAAGGTCGGGTGTTTCATTGTAGGGATTTTGGTCATAGACAAACCCGTTTCCCGAATTTACAATGCTACAACCGGGGCAATTTCCACCATTTAGAGGCCCCCCACACCATTCACAACCATAGTTGTAAGATGAAGACATAAAAAGAATTAAACGGATAGAGGGTGAGAGAAAGAATTAAACGGATAAGAGGGATACGAAGAATATTTTTGGTTTTTTAGAAACATTTTGAAAAATATAAAGGGAACATAAATTTTGAAATGAAAATCTTTTTGGGTTTTTTTTTTTTTTTTTTTTTTTTGATGAGAAAATATTTACGAAGATTCAAAACACACAACGATAAACGAGAATTCAAAATTCGCGTCAGCCCTCCCCGGCAGCGGCACCAAAATTTGATCAGCTGCGATCAAGTCGTATTTATTTCTAAGGAATACAATGGAAGTTGTATTCCTGGGTCGTTATCCCCAACGAAGGCGTGAATGGAATTCGTGATCTCGATTCGTGCAACGTGTTTGAATGATGGAAAAGATGTGATTTTGGGTTTTTAATCTAAGATAAGTGAACATAAATTAAAAACGATTTAAAGGGACAAGAAAAACAATTTAAGAAAAACATATATGATTAAAAACGTAAACAGACTTAAAAACGCGAATTATAGAAAAACGGGAGCTAAGAACGAAACTAAAAACGTCAAAACTATGAAATATTAACCCTACTGATACCAAATTAATTTTCCTACGTACTAAATGACAAAAGAAAATTTTGGAAAAAAGAACTATATTTTTTTTTGACTTTTTAAATAATTAATTATGAATTAAAAACTATTTTAAAGAAAATAAATGATTAAAAATACTAAATGAAAAGAGAAAATTCTGAAAATTTTTCATAAAATACTTTAAGGCAAACAAAAGCTAGGAAAAATATAAAGGATGTCCCAGCTTATTGCAATAAGCTGGGAAAAAGCAATTAAGATCGAATAAGCTAAAAAGACAAGAGGGTTTAAAAAAATAAATAATACAAGTTATAATTAAAGAAAGCATAATGGTGCAGTGGTAAGGTGTTGGTGTTTGCGAGCTTAAGGTCTGGGGTTCGACCCCCAGTTGTGCACTTTTTTGGCAAAACATTTTTTTACTCTAAAGCAAAGAAACAGTTTCTACCTATTTTGTTGAAACATTTTGTCTAACTTTGAAAGAAACATTTTGTTGTTTTCAAACTTATAGTTTCTACCTATTTTACAAAATGTTTCACTAATGTACTGATGAGCAGACTTTGCAAAATGGGGCAAAAGTGGTGAGTTTGACTAATAACACCTAAGTACCAGATATGCAACAACTAAATTAAACTGTGTTGAACCTATTTGAAGCAAATCTAACAAGCAAATAAGCTCCTAATCTAAATTCTAACCTAGGCTAAACAGTTTTAACTAAAATTATTTAAAAATCTTACTAAACTACTTTAAAACTGTATGACACTACTTGATTCTACTTAAAAACTATTAATAAAAGCTAACAAAAGTGCAAATATGAGATTGAAAAGGCTGCAAATATGTAAAACTAACAAAATTGCAGATTATAAAGCTGACCAGAACACCTTTATACTACTAAAATAGGCTAGGAACAAAGCAATGGAATAAGCTATAAATCTCAATTCAGCAAGTATAACAACCAAAGTACTTAGAAAATGGATTAAAGATACTACAAACAAGGAGCAAGCACTGAATAATTAGCAAATAAGCAGTTGACTAAAGTTAACCAATATATAAAAACAAGAAAAATTAAATCTGCCTTAACTTAAAACTAAATTACATTCTGGAAAAAAAAAAAAAAAAAAAAAAAAAAAAAAAAAAAAAAAAAAAAAAAAAACAATAACAATAAAAAAGGAAAAAATTACCTAACTTAACGCTAAAAATAAACCTAGTCGACTACTGTCTACTAAAACTATATTTATACTAAAAACAATTCTAGGGTTCTTCTCTTTGTCCTCTTCTTGTTGTGTTAGTTGTGTGAGTGTGTTCCCACTTGTGCTTCTTTGCTTAATCTCTAACCCTCGGATTTTTCTTGATCCCCACATCTTTAATTCTTGGCCGTTGATGATTTTGGTTGCTTCGGATCGATGAGGTGGAGGGGGGAAACACAACCATGTGAAGTATTTGGCTGGTAGTGGTGATGTGGAAAAGATGAAAGGGATGGGTGATTATATGGGTTTAAGCGAAAGGGTGAATTAAGGAGAAAGATGATCAGTGATAGGCTAGGTTTGACTAATTGGTGTTGTTTGACCCCGGTTTGATTTTGTTTAACTAAAAGGGATAAGGGGTTGGGCTTAGGTGGGCTTTAGTGGGTCGAGATGGGCTTACAGGGCTAAATGGGATAGGGGTTGGATGATTAAAGTTTTTGGGTTAGTAGTAATAGGATCCGGATATAGTATTTAGTTTAATTGGTTTAGGATAAAATGGAAAAAAGGACCAAACGTGTAAATGTTGAAACATCAGGGACCATATCTGCCATTTCTTCAAAGTTAATCAAGGGACCAATTTTGTAATTCTGAAATTATCCAAGGGCCATTTTTGGGATTCTTCGAGCTCAAACTAACTCAAAATGAATAATTGTCTTTTTCGGCTTCGGTTTTCGGCTCTTTTCCATATCACGCTCGGTTTTGTCCATATTTGCCTCGTTTTCAATCCTTTTGTACCTGAAACACATAAAACACAATCCAAGGATATTTGTAACAATATATGGTCCATTTGGGTGTTTTTGATCGTTTTTGTGGGGTTTTTCGGGTATAAAATGATGAGTAAAAGGCCACTCATCACCCATCAACAAAGCGAGCTGCTCCTTAACTTGCTTAGCTTCTGCTGTAGCTGCATCACTCTTCTTCTCAGCTGCAGCACTCTTCTTCTCAGCTTCAGCACTCTTCTTCTCAGCTTCAGCAATCTTCTTTTGAGCTTCAGCAAGCTTCTCATCGATCTGGGGCCCAGTGTACACACCTAAAAACGAAATAATCAAAATTTAAAAACGGCCATTTCTATACATAAGATGAGTCATGAGTAATCTATTAGTATTATCCCACTGTACATACCTAGAGGTGGAGGCGGGGTGTATGGTAACGGTGGCCTGCTCAAGCCGGGTACTACCCTGCCCCTGCCGGCTATATGACCCCGCTGCTTGCCCTTTATTACCCGGGCAAGTATCTCCTTCTCTGTGTACGCCACCCCTGTAGGCGTATCCGATCCGAGATCCCTTAGCCTGACCATCTCTTCCTATGTAGTTGAAAAAAAAAGGAGAAAATTAATATATTAGTCGGGTTAATTACTAGATTATGTTTCAATAAATCATTAAAGTGCGTGTTTGAAAAAAAAAAAAAAAAAAAAACGATACTTACATATTGAAAACGAGCCTCATCCTGCAACCATACACCATCCTTGCAGTGCGTGTCAAAAAAGCTCTGGATGAGGGACGGGTACTGGTGGTCCTTGCTGTTCTCAAACTGTATATACACATGCATATAGGATGAAACAAATTTAAATGACAAATCAAACACCATATATATTTTATTTAGTATAAATACTTTTAATTAATATATAATTAAAATTAAATAATCTTATGAAAATAAAATGTGTCTTACGTATTCGTGTCAAGAAGCGGCCAATAATCTGGAACCGTGGCGGCTGTAAACCTTGTTCTTCTTTTGGTTCTCTTTGTTCACAGCAGCTCGTTTCATGGTCTTCTCCGACATGTAGAACTTCACATGCTCCTCCCACACAGACTGCTCCATGTTCGGAGGAGGGTTTCTTCCAATCGCATCCACATTCGCGGCCCCACCCTCCCTGGTAAAGAAATCGCGCTTCAGGTCATATTTATTGTCCGCGTATCGCTTAGCCAAATACGCATTGATGCCTGTCAGAATGTTATGCGAGTGCGATTCGCGCATGTGGCACTCCAAATTAAACATACGCTGCAATCAAATATAGTTAAAATTAATATAAAGATATAAATAAATAAAAAAAATTTAAATAAATATACACATTTAAACAAATTTAAATAAATGTACACATTCAAATAATTAAATATAGAGATATAAATAAATAAACAAATTTAAATAAATATGCACATTTAAATAAATAAACACGATAACATAACAATATAAAAGGAAAATGAAATAACTGACCCTGAGCTGTGGAATGATGTGCGCCTTCTTCTCCGGTTCTATCTCGTGCCAGGAGGCATAGTGCAACGGCAGCTGCCTAATCAGCTCGCCGACGTAGTTACTGAACCACCCGAAGTGCTTGCCCACATGAACATACGTCCCCTGATCATTAGTCTCGAACTCAATCGACTGCGGACCGCTAAATTCCACGGCTTTCTTGAGGGCCATGTTCTACGTGGCTTGGCGTCGCCACGGCCCGCCGCCATCCCGACCTCCACTACCCCTGCCTCCCCCCTCGCCCTACCTCCTCTTCGGGGTCGCTGTGATCCTACAATTGGAGTGAGTGAAAACGTCATAAATTAACATGTAACCAAATTCAAATGATCAAGTTTAAGTTTCTTTGAAAATAATCTAGAAATTCTTACCTCCACGGCACCCGCTCTCAATCTGACGGGGAGGGGAAGGTGGGTCACCGACACCGTCGCCACCATGACTGCGCGTAACTGCTGCTGCCAATTGTAAAAGTACAAGTTGAATAACATATAGAAATTCGGGAACAAATTAACATAAGCATGCACACATTCAAATACATACACATTCAAAATAAATATACACATTTAAACAATCCATAACAATTTCATTAAAATTAGTGTCGTTTTACAAGTTACAATTTAAGATCAACATGCTAAATCATAATCACTATCATAAACAACATTAGTCGCAACTTCAACTTCATCATCAGAATTGTTTACGACTTCATTATCAGAAGCTGCTTAATCATAAGGATCGTCATCTTCATCATCAATAAAATCATCGTCGTCATCAACAGGAATGATTGGTGGTGGTGGTTGTGGTGCCTCAACTAGCGTTGATTCACCATCGATATTTAAGGTTTCAAATTCCAAATCATTCAAATTAGCAGACAGTTCGAGATCGGATGAGTTGTTGCCATGTATCACATCATCATCTTCTTCTACCACGATGACATCCCAGGTTGTGTTGTGATTTACTTCTTGGACGACCTTCCAATGGTGTGGTCGTCTGGCAGGATCTTCAAGGTAGAAGACTTGTTTTGCTTGTGTTGCGAGGATGTAAGGTTGATATTCGAACTCATAGCTACATGCCAAAATTTGTGTCATGTTGTTTCTAGTGGTAAAACGTTAGACTCTACCTCTTTTGTTGCATAAGTTGAACCACTTAACTCGAAACAACACAACTGTGAACTTGGAATACGCGAACTCCAGAATTTCTTCTAGCTGACCATAATACATTTCTCCCTTCTTCTCACCAGGTGAACAAATTCCGCTGTTCTGAGTTGTACGTTTTATATCGCGGCTGTGTATGACAAACCTCACATCGTTGACTACGCAAGAGTTGACTGAGATTGGGGTCGGTGATGGTCCACAAGCCAAAGCGAATAAGTCGGGAGTACAGCTTGGGTCATTAGCTATGTAAAGTTTATGGATCTATGAAAAAAGATAAGAATAGATGGAGATGAGTAATAGTCGTTATTTATATAGGGAAATACATACAATAAGTTTACCTTCGTCTCAAACCATCTCGGAAATTCTTGTTGCATGTCGCTATGAGGAAATTCCCTGAAAATGTTCATGATATTAGAATAAATCGAAAAGATAACTTGGGAAAAAGAAATTTCAAAATAAAAACGCATACCTCTCGAACGCGTTCATGTACGTGTCGATCTCAAGACTGTTGTGAAGTACATACCATATCACTCTCTTCATTTCTTAGAGACCTAACCGAATCAATGTCTCCTTACCAAACTTAGTACATAGTGATCGGAACACCTGGAAATCACTTGTTCAGCGAGGACAGTCCTGAGATGCAGCGGGACGATTAAATTTTGTCCCAACACCACGAAAATAACGAGAACAGAAAGTTAATGCTTCGTCTGCAACATAACCCTCCACTATTGAACCTTCCGGCTTAGCTTTATTTCGTACATAGTTTTTTAGCTTCTTCATGTATCTTTCAAATGGATACATCCACCGGAATGAAACAGGCCCGTCTTCAAGAGCCTCTTCAGGTAAATGCATAACCAAGTGAATCATAATGTCAAAAAAAGCATGAGGATATATTTGCTCGATACTGCACAAAATATTGATCAACTGGTCTTTAGCTTTCACCATTTCTTTCACCATCAAAGTTCGGGCGCAAATTTGCTTAAAGAATAAACAAAGCTCGATCAATGGTATATAAGTCTGTGCATCCAAGTATTGCTGAAGTCCATAAGGAAGTAACCGTTGCATCATTATATGACAGTCATGAGACTTCATGCCCGTTATATTATTATCATCTTTGGTCACTTTTGACTTGAACTTGGATCCGAACCCATCTGGTAGTTTAACTGTTTTGATGTATTGACATAACAGTTTTCTTTTATCGGGTGTGAGGGAGTACTTAGCATGAGGCTTCAAGCACTTCCCGTTATGTTTGTTTCCGAGCCACAACTCCTGTCGAATGCCCTAAGCTTGCAAATCTTGTCTTGCCTTAGCGGTGTCTTTAGATTTGTCATTCATTAACAAAGTGTTCAAGATACTCTCCAACACATTTTTTTCGATATGCATGACATCTAAATTGTGTGGTAGAGAAAGAAAAGACCAATATTCAAGATCGTAGAAAATAGACCGTTTAGTCCAGTTCAGTTCGACTGTATGATTACATTTTATCTTCCCACCCCCATAATCTGGATGTTTCCCCGGCACACGTGTGGGCAATGTCGCAAGTTGAGTCAAGATATCAGCCCTGGTATCTTTTCTAGGAGGATCTCTATCATCGGTTTCACCATTGAATGTCGTATAGTCCCTCCTCCATTTATGGTTTTTTTTAAGAATCTTCTATGACCAACATAAGCTGTTTTGCTTATCACACGCGTAGCCGGAGTGTCTACTTTGCATGTAGGGCAAGCGTAGTAACCTTGCCCTTGCCAACCAGACAAACTACTTCGAGCAGGAAAATCATTGATGGTCTATAAAAGCATCGCTCTCATGTGGAATTCAGTGCATGTAGCAGCGTCCATAGTCATCAATCAAGGGCTTCAAGTAAACATCAATTTCCTTCGCCGGTGATTTAGGGCCAGGAATCAACAACGTCAGCATCAAAGAAGTCTCTTTCATGCATAACCACGGAGGCAAGTTGTATGTTGTTAATATGACCGGCCACATGCTGTAAGTCTGACTAAGGTTGCCGAACGGATTGAAACCATCAGCAGCCAGCCCTAATCGAACGTTTCTTGGTTCTATAGCAAAATCCGAATATTTATTGTCAGACTTCTGCCATGCTTTACCATCAACCGGGTGTTGCATCTTACCGTTTTCCGTAGACTTTTCAGTAGCATGCCAAGTCATATGTTTTGCAGTGTGAATAGACTTGTACAAACGTTGTAGTCTAGGAATGATAGGAAAGTAACGCAACACCTTGTTAGGAACTTTCTTCCCCGTTGTGTTCTTGTCTTTCCATCTGCTCGTTTTACAGACCGGACAATACTCCAAATCTTTGGCATCATCCCCCGATATAGAAAGCAATCATTTTCACAAGCATGTATCGACTCGTACCCTAACCCGATCTTTTTAAATGTCTTCTTTATAGCATAGTATGACGGTGGGAGATTGTAACCTAACCTGGGCGGAAATACCTCCTGGAGAAATTTTAGCGTTTTGTTAAACGAAGTATCACTCCATTTACCGCTGACCTTGAGATGCGTAAACTTTGCCATAAAATCCAATGTTGTCATAAAGTCACAACCCGGGTACAGAGCCTGGTTGGAACTTGCAAGTAACTCTTCAAACTCGTTAAGTAGAGGAGGTGTCGTTGCTTGAGTCGGATCGTTATTTGTCTCGCCAATATTTCCATGAGTCTGCTCATTATTCGGAGGAATATCAAGAAAATCATTTTGTTCATTATTCGGAGGAATATCAAGAATATCATTAAGGCACGCACCCATGTCACTCATCTCACGTTGTGTTGTGCTATGTACTAACGGCGCAGGATCCGGTTCACCGTGATCGCGCCATTGTGTATAAGTTGGGTCCCACCCATTTTGGCCTATGTGGTTTTTAAGACCTTCGAGAGATACCCATCCATCATTACGACAAAGATGACATGGACATTTTATGTTTCCGTAACTATTCAATAACGGCTTGCAATGATCAAGGAATGCGGCAAGACCATCAAGAAATTGTTTTGAACAACGACTCTCTAAACGGGTCCAACTCTTATCAATTATCATAACTGCATTTTTATGATGCAATCAGTTATTATATGCACTTAATTAATGATTACGAGTTGTTTTGTTCACCTAGTGCAACTATGGAAGGCAATCCTAACCCACTCTTTGAATGATTCGTCTCATATATGAATGCGTATAACTGATTTACTATTTGAGAAAATTTCGGTAGCATTTCCCCTCAACTCTCCAAATATGTGCATTAAAGACATATTCGTAGGAGTAAAGGAGAAACACTGTCGAAATCATCTCAAATAGTAAATCAGATATACGCATCCATATCCTAAATGAGACAAAACATTCAAAAAGCAGTCCCAAACAGGGGACTTTCCGAAATTAATCACTAAAATCCTAAAACATTCACAAAAGTCTAACAATAATACACAAATTGACTAACATTCTAAAATCACATTCACAAATCGACTAACAATCACATATACAATTAATAGAATATAATCACAAACTCAACATGTAATAGTGTCAATTTCACATGTTAGGTTAGATAATTTCATGCCACACATACATAATTTTTGATACTCTATAATCTATATATACCTAACAACTGCTTTTACGAGAAATAACAAAACAATCTCTTACAGTAATTAACACAGTCATCAGTTACTTGTACAGATTTTCGAAGCTCGATATATACTTAACAATCACTTTTACGACAAGTAACCAAACAATATAATAATTTTAAATGAACATAACATGTAACACAATCAATTTCACAAGTTAACAGACATAAATAATAACACAATCAGAATATTTGATACTTGATATAAACTCGTTGTAATTAATCAGCTTCACACGTTCATAATTTTTGATACTTAATGTATACCTGTGGTAAAACTAAGTAACAAATTAACCTGTTATACACACATTGGATACTCGATCTATACCTAACAACCGCTTTTATGACAAACAACTGATTTTACGACTAATTGCATTTCTAGAGTAAGTAACACAGTCGTCAACTACTAGTGAATATAGCAAATACTAATATAAACTTATTTCACATGTTCGATAAACATTTAACAAACTCATACACATTCAGAATTTTCGATACTCGTATATTAAAACAAGTAATTAACATACTGTCTCGGCTCTGGTCTCTCGGGCTGCGGTCTCGGGCTGTGATCTCAGGCTGTGGTCTCGGGCTGCAGTCTCGGGCTGCGGTCTCGGGCTTGGGCTATATAAAAAGAGAGCACATTTATACCGGTTGCTTAATACACGAGCTAAAACTATTGACGGCGACATGTCGTCGGGATACCAAAAGTTTAAAAAAAATAAAAAAGGGACCACATTACCTATGTCTCGGCTGTCTCAGCTCTCGACTCTAGCTCTCGGCTGTTAAAAAAAAAGAAAAACAGACATAAAACAAAAACAGCAAAATTAATTAACACTTAAATTACTACATTAATTAACACTTAAATTACATTAAAAAAAAAAAAAAAAAAAAAAAAAAAAAAAAAAAAAAAAAAAAACACAACAACAATAAAATTAAAAATACCGCGGTGGGGAAGAAGAAGAGGAGATGCTAGTGGTGGTGGTTTGCTGTGGTGTGGAAGAAGAAGAAGTGGGGAAGAAGAAGAGGAGATGCTAATGGTGGTGTAATGCTGGTGTGGAGATGCTAGTGGTGGTGTTGGTTGTGGTTAATTCGCCGGCGAGAGAGAGAAGATGAGCAATAATTGAGATGGGGATCGATTATGTTTAAGTGTTGACCATATCTGTTTTTGTTTACTTTTTAATTGTTCCGACGACATGTCGTCGGGACGAATAAAGTAACTTTGTCGTCTTGTGATTTGGCGGGATAAATGAAAATTTTGGGGGGTTTTTTGTGCATAAATACCGACGACATGTCGTCGGTATGAATTACATATATTAAAAAATTTATTTCTTATAAATAATTTTATTTAATATATAATTAAAATTAAATACTTTAATTTAAAATTAAATACTTTTATAAAATTAGAAAAATATATTAAATTTAGATACTTTTATTTAATATATAATTAAAATTAAATACTTTATATTTAAAATTAAATATTTTTATTAAATTAAAAAAAAATGTTTAATTTAAATACATTTATTTAATATATAATTAAAATTAAATAAAAAAACTAGTCAAAATTTTTTGGTGTGTGTTTGAGATTAGTTTTAAGAGGATGGCAAATCAAAGATGAGAGATTGGTTGTATCACTGTATGCCTATATAATATGTTTGTTGAGTTGAGAGAGTAGTTGTGATATAAAAGAGGGGTTTTTGATATTAAATTAGTGTATTGAATTATTTGCCCTGTAGAGTATTGTTGTATGACAAAAGTAGAATCAACTTAAAATATGCTGATAGAAGTGTTTGCTTGTGGACAATGTAGTTGCATTGGATCGATGGTTGTGGAGCTGTTAATTGATTGTGCATTAAGTAATCACACCAACTCACTTTTTCCTGTTTCATGTAAATTCAAAAGATCAGGGTTGATTACATGCAACACCGCTGAAAGAGTTTATACATTGATACATTTTGATTTATTTGTTGAAAGTGAGCTTATACCACAAATTGAACTGTAAATGTATGTGAACTTATAACTTAAACTGGTTCATGGAGTTGGTGAGTGTTTAGATGAAGAGTTGGAGTCATGGGTTCGATGTATAAGAGTTTCTGAGTTCTTGGTTTTCTTTTGACCTAGATCTGCATTAGTTAATGAAGATGTCTTTCTAATGTGTTCTAATGTGATATTGTACGTACGTTATCAACTATGTTTAGTTATGCATATATATGTTGTTGTTGTTGTGAAAATTACATATATGCATAAAGAATGGAGCGATATAATCCTTTTATGTGTTCTAGATGTATGTTATGGTTGAAACCAAAAGAAGACTCTTTTTGGATACGTTTACCAAACCCTTACTGATGTTTTTGCTAGATGTAGACTAGGAGGACCTTTTACCGCAACGAGACAAAGGCTCGATATCTTCACAGCGGATGAGCAAGAGATTATTAACGAAATTAATCCCATCATTCAGTCTATTACATTGTTGAATTCCATTTGCATTTTGTACTAAACGACAAAAAACACGCTTGACCGAGCCAAAGATGCGTTGAATTTTTAAGCTGTTAAAATCTCTTGCTCAACAATGTAATAGACTGAGTGATGGGATTAATTTCGTTAATAATCTCTTGCTCATCCGCTGTGAAGATATCGAGCCTTTGTCTCGTTGCGGTAAAAGGTCCTCCTTGATTGAGAAAGAAGATACAACAATCAATGTTTCACACCCCAAAAATGGCGCAGCGGAATGGCATTAACGAGGTATGACCTCATAGACAAGAACACAAGGTGTCACAATAGAGAAACACTAAATGCATAGCATATGGTAGATAATAGTCGCAAACTCCCACAACCGGGATAAGTACGAAGATCCAAAATCAACATAAGTCTCAAAGTTAAACAACGTCACTAGGGAATATCAAATGCAACTCCGCGAGATATAACCCGGGAGGGTCTTGTCTTAAGTCTTGCTAAGCCAGTCAATACTCTACCTTCTAAGCAGCTTCAATAACACCTGAAAATGGTACTAGAAAACGTCAACATAATGTTGGTGAGCTCGTAGGTTTAAAAGTAAAATCATTGAGCTGTAATAGCATAGTGTGGGACAAAAGTGAGCATGATAACCAATTATAAGCACATGTCAAAACCAAATAATGTCGCGCCAACTGAACCTGCCACGGTTGCACACATAAACAGAACACACAGAGGGGAGCTACCCCGATAGATCTATCATATTGCTTCGGCTCTCAAAAGAGTTAACAGTTGCGTACCAATGTACACACAGACAAAACATTTAATAGCACATAATTGTATCAACACACATAATGTCCAAAAACATGAAAACAATATAATCACAGCATGAAAACAGTTATGTTAGCAATCATTTTATGTTAAATATAAAGTGATGGTCATTTGCTAATAACTTAATGTGTCATGTACAATATTTAGTTAGTTTAAGTGGGCTTATGGCATTAGTTTTATTTGTAAAGTTAGTATATGTGTAGTGCAACATAAGCCCATTCCATGTTATTTGTAAAAGCCCACCAAAGCCCTCTTTGGTTGGCTGAGAAACACAAAACCACGCCACACACACTCTTTCACAGGATGCCTCATTTTCAAGATAAGAAAAGAGTGTGTGTGTGTGTGCAAAGGTCCCAAAGTCTCTTGTATTATTTTCTTTCTTTGAAGCTAATAATCATTTGACTTGAAATAACCATATGATCCATACAACTCTATTTCTTATTGTTCTTAAGTGATTGTGAGTGTCATCATCAAGTGCTTGTGTGTATGATAAAGAAGAGATTTGTGGTGTAACAAGTGGTATACATGAGCCAATCTTCAAGGTAGAAGGTTTGTATGTTTGCTTTGTTTCAAAAAAAAAATAACCCACTGTTGTTTTTTAACGTGACCAAGTGTTGACTTTTTCTTGGAATCTAATAGCAAAAACATTTACAAAAAGTTGTGTTTGTAATACTCAGTGAGTATCTCTGTGATTGTGAAAGAAAAAGTGCACTTTTGGTGTTCTTTGTTCTTGTTTGATCGAAAGATATTTAAGGTTGAAACACTTTATGTGTTTATGAATATTATATGTTTAATATCTTTGATTTGATTGGTTGAAAGTTGGTACAAGATGTCCTAAAGTGTCAGGCTTATTGCAAGTTGGTGAAAAGTTACAAGATATCACGTGGGAAGTGACACTAAAGTCAACAAAAGTGGCCAAAAAGCAGAAAATTCTCGCAATTCATCAATTCTGTCGAAATTGGCATCTTCTCGCAATTGCTGTATTCTATCGAAATTGAATTGTCTCGCAATTCAGTGTTGTTGTCGCAATTCAGGCAGGTCTCGCAATTCCAGTACTTTGTCGCAATTCAGATACAATCTCGCAATCGATTCTATCGCAATTGCTCACTTTTATCGAAATTGGGTCTCGCAATTGGCAAACCTCTATCGCAATTCATCCTTCTATCGCAATTGAGAGGCTGTTTCGCAATTCAAAGGTTTTCTCGCAATTGTATCTCGCAATTCAAGTTGAGTATCGCAATTGGAGCTAGTTTATCGCATTTGGACTCGCAATTCATACTTAAGACCCGCAATTGGTGCAATTTTCGGTATTGGCAACTTTAGTCCTTGTACTTTCAGCAGCCTTAAGATATCTTTCGGATTTGACACTTTTGGCCCTCGCAATTGTGATTAAAAGACTTCAAAGTTGAATAACTTTCAAGGATTTGATTCGAACGTAATTTCGTCAACTCGAAAGTGAACTCGGTATTTTTACTCTTGTATAAGAGTGTAAAATACTTCGACACTCGGTTATCTAACCTTTTGTATAAAAGTGTTAGATTTTATATAAATTATCGATTTATATAAATTAGATTTATTTCTATCTAAATTGATATTTAGCCATAATTTGTATAAATTTTGGTCAAATTGAAATTTCTATAGAAATTGTCGAGTTTATCTAAATTGTAATTTACATAACTTTTGTCGAAACAGTAAACTTTTGACTTTGTCTTAATTATACTTGAATCAAGTTTCGTAACGTTATTTACTTTGTTACAACATCATCGATCATCAACAACAAACCAAATCATCAACCAAGTTCAAGTTCAACCTTCAACGAAAACAACTTCTATTTTGTTGAATCGATCCTCAATCCACTTTATCATACAATATTGTAAAGATGACTACACAACAAGACATTCATGCCGCAGGTTCAGAAAACCGACCTCCAATGTTAGAAAAAGGTGGTTATCTTCCATGGACTAGTCGTATGAAAAGATACATGAAAACCAAGCCTCTAGGACAAGGTAAACTCTTGATCAAATCCATAGAGGAAGGTCCATTCGTGCCTCGCCAGATTCAAGTCACAGCTGGGAATCCTAATGCATCACCTCCAATTAAAGCAACCTTCCGGACTCAAACGGAAGAGGAATACACATTGGCAGATCACAAGCAAATTGAAGCAGATGACATGGCAATGCATTTAATCCAACTTGGTTTACCACAAGAAATATTCTGTGCTGTAGACAGTTGTGAAACTGCTTATGCAATGTGGGAACGAGTAAAAAGACTCTGCTATGGTACAGACATTGGTAAACAAGACGTGGAAAACAAGCTTCTGACTGAATGGGAGAAGTTCACATCCACTCCAGCTGAGCAGATTGAATCTTACTACACACGGTTTTGTACTCTAATGAATGAGCTGATCAGACACAATTTGGATCATAAACAAATTGTTCAGAACATCAAGTTCATCAACAACCTTCCAGAAGAATGGGGACGATACGTTACTATTGTCAACCAAACTCAAAACCTTCACGAAGTGAACTATGATCAGCTCTATGACTTCCTAAAACAAAACCAAAAAGAGGCAAATGAAGTCAGAACAGAGAAACAAGCTAAACAACAAGATCCTCTTGCACTCATAGTCCAATCACCTACACCTGCAACAGTCAGTGCACAACCATCATCATCATCATCATCCACTCAGCAATTCATGCAACAACAGTATACTCCACAATCACCATTCTACCAACAACAACAACATGTAATCCCACAACAACCATACCCGCAACACCCAGATCAACATGATCAGGATGAGTCAACTGATGCTTTGACTCAAGCTTTTGCCTACCTATCAAAAGCATTCCAAGGACGTTACTCCACACCCACCAACAACAATCAACGAATCTCATCGAACACTCGCAACAAGCAGATTGCACAGCCGAGTTTCAACATGGGACAACAAGGGCAGATGGTTGGGGGATATGGGAATCAGCAGGGATATGCTCCAAGATATCAGATGGGTAATCAGAATGTAGGGCAGTATGTTGGCAATCAGATGGGTCAGTATGCAGGGAATCAGATGGGTACAGCTGTTGGTAATCAAAGGGTACAGAATGCTGGGAATCAGTTTGGGAATGTTGCTGCTCAGGGAGCTGGGAACAGGAATCAGGGTAATGCGATGAAGTGCTTCAACTGTCAAGGTGTTGGTCATATGGCTAGGAACTGTCCAGACAAGCCGAATAAGAGGGATCCAGCGTATTTGCAGAAAGCATTAATGTTGGCAAACAAGGAAACGGCTGGGCATCAGTTGAGTGCAGAAGAGAATGACTTCATGGCTATTATGGATGCTTCAGAAGATCTTGAAGACATCGATGCAAACTGCATTTTTATGGCTAATCTTCAGGAGGCAAAGTACGACACAGACTCAGAAGCACCTCCTGCTTTTGACACTAATGCGGTTTCTGAGGTACAACCATATGCTACATGTCACAATAATGAAATGTTTGATATGTCACCTCAAAATGAACAGCATCCTGAGACTCCTAATCTCATTTACGATACATATATGGACGAACCAAGTTGTAGTAATACTAATTTGGTAACTCCAGATATGGATCCTAATGATGAATTCGAGTCACAGCATACTGATAATGATGAGGAAACACGTGCTATGTTTGAATCATTATTGCATAATTGTAGTATTGAAATTGAGAAAGTTAAAACGGTCAATCGCGAGGTTAAGGCCGCGAATGAAAAATTGACCGCTGAGCTTGAGAGTTATAAGGTGAATGCACAAGCTTATGATTTTCATAACGAAAAACAGTCAGAACTTGAGGTTAGCTTAAGAGATTCTGAGTTAAGAGAGAAACATTTGCAAATAAAATTTGACACTCTCGATGTTAATTTGAATTTGCAAATCAAATCTCTTAACAAAGAAATTTCTGAACTAACCAACCAACTTTCAAAACAAAAAACAACTTATTCCAATCTTGAAAAAGAAAAGAAGGAGTTGAATGAAAGGTTTTCAAAACGTGAAAAAGATCTTCAAAAAGAGATCACTGACAAAAAGGAAACCATTGCAAAGTTGGAAGCTTTAATTGTAAAAACGGGTCATTCTGCACAAACAATTAACTTGTTAATAAACGATCCAAACCCGATTTTACATACGCTAAAGAAAATGGCTATCGGTTGTGAAAACCCTTCTTATCTCAAGAAAGCTCAGAAAAATCAGAATGTGTTATATAATGGTAGTGTGCTAAATGATAATCATGATCCGATTGAGATTTATGATTCGGATGAAACGATTGAGCGTACTGAAAAGAGACGAGTCAAAATGAGACAAATGAACCCAGAAATTAAAACAATTGACTATAATGAAGTTAACAGAATTGCTGGGGTTCATCTTGTTAAAAAGGAGTCACCTCTGTTTTTTCAAAAACCAGTGGTTTTCACAAAACAAAAAGTTGTCTCAATTCATCTGTCTAACATCGAACAAATGGCATCTACAAACACTTGTGAAACAAGTGCGGCTAGACTATATTTGGTTGATCTTAAACAAAGAATTGAAACACTTCAAAGTATTGTGGCATCCAAAACAAACGGTAACAACAAAGATTGGTTTTCAAGATTTCAGACTGAACTAAAAGGAATGTTTGAACAAGACATTAATCCACACATTGATGCAATCTATGCGGTTGTTCAAAATGTGGAATACAATCTTTTGAAAGAGTCAGCAGAATTTGTTAAGGACCACAAATCCTTAGTGAATGAAGCTAATGAATACTTGGAACACATAAAAGTTTTGGAACAACACAATGACTCTCTCTCTTTCGAAGCTCTATCGACCGATATCATGTCTATTATTTTTCAAACATATTCTGTTGAGGATGATGAAAGACTTCGGGCTGAGACTTCTCAAATTGTTGAAAAATATGAAAAGGCACTTTTGAAGCTTGAAAAACAAAATTGCACTTATTTTAAACAACTTGATACGAAAAAGGAAGAATGCAAGTATGACAAATTATCGTATGAGCGTTCTTACAAAAACCTGCAAGATCAAATAAATCTTTTGAAGTCTCAGCTTGCAAGTCAAAAAGGGCAGGGTGAGGAATCTGCCGGTATTGCACCATTAACCCCCTTGCCTAATGAGAAACAAAAAGGGAAAGCTGTTGTCAAGAACACTAATGTGATAGCACCTGGCCTTTATAGGATTAGTCCCACTACTGCGTCTGCCTCTACATCTAAAACATATAGGGCGATAGACAAAAGTATTAAAGATAATCCAAACGAGATTAGGACTGCTAAAACAACATCTCAGGACAACAACATAAATTCTAATGAGTGTGCCTTACCTTCTACAGGATTAGAAAGCAACTCTAGGAGCAGCAGACAGACTAGGAGCAATATCAAGAAACCTAGTGTCCCATCTGTTTCTGAGAATGCAAGCAAGAAAGTAGAAGAACACCCTAGGAATTTACCGCTTCCCAAGAAGAAACATGTATCATCTAGTTGTAATGATAAGACTCCTGTTTCTAATGCATGTAATGATTCTGATTGTTTAATGCAAAAGAAATCTTTGTTTGTAAATGCTTGTGATGATAATGTTTCTAATGATGTGAAAATGAATGATAGGCCTGAACAGAAAAAGGTTCCTTTAGTAACTAAGGCTAAGTCTAGATATATTCGAAGACTTATTGCAAAAGCTAGAAAAACTGCTAGCAGCCTATTGCCTAAGGATCACTCTAAGTTTTGTGAATGGAAACCAACGGGTAGAATGTTTACACTTAAGAATGGCACATTAGAAATAGTTCCCAATGCATCTAAGGAAACCATATCTAAGTGTGACTCACCTGTTACATCTAACCCCTTGGAACCAAATGTTACACGGTTTCCATATACAAATTCTTCTGTTCTTCTCAGGTCATTGAAATCTGTCTTTGGATCGTCGACTCGGGTTGCTCCAAGCACATGACCGGGAATCTGAAGCTGCTGATCAATTTTGTGTGGCAGTTCATGGGGACTGTACGTTTTGGGAATGATCATGTTGCAGCTATTCTGGGTTATGGAGATCTTCGGTTTGGAAATTATCTGATCACTCGGGTTTACTATGTCGAAGGGTTGGGACACAATCTGTTCTCTGTCGGACAGTTTTGTGATGCTGATTTAGAGGTTGCTTTTAGGAGAAACACTTGCTTTGTTAGGAATTTGGTGGGGAATGATCTCTTAATTGGGAATCGTGGCACCAATCTCTATGCAATTGACATAAACCAAATGGCCTCTTCATCACCGATTTGTCTCATGACCAGGGCAGGTGAAACAAAATCCTGGTTATGGCACAGACGTTTGTCCCATCTGAACTTTGACACGATCAACAAGCTTGCCAAAGACAACATCGTCTCCGGTCTTCCTAAATTCAAATACACCAAAGAACACCTATGTCCATCATGTGAGCAGGGAAAGAGCAAAAGAGCAACATTCAAACCTAAACCCGTACCTAGTTCGGTTGACAGGTTGCATTTGTTGCATATGGACTTATGTGGCCCGATGAGAGTTCAAAGCATTAATGGAAAGAAGTATATTCTTGTAATTGTTGACGACTATTCAAGATATACATGGGTAAAGTTTTTGAGATCTAAGGATGAAGCACCAAGTACCATCATCGCCTTTCTGAAGTTGATTCAAGTTCTACTTCAAGCTCCAGTTAGGATAGTGAGAACGGATAATGGCACGGAATTTGTCAATCAGGAGTTAAGAACATTCTTTGAAGAAACTGGTATTACTCACCAGACATCAGCTGTTAGAACTCCACAGCAGAATGGGGTAGTTGAAAGAAGGAATCGAACCCTTGTTGAAGCTGCTCGCACTATGCTGATTTATTCTAGTGCACCGTTATTCCTATGGGCTGATGCTGTTTCTACTGCTTGTTTTACTCAAAACCGATCCCTAATCCATCCAAGATTCAATAAAACACCATACGAACTTGTCAACAACCGAAAACCGGATATTTCTTATCTTCATGTATTTGGTGCTTTATGCTATCCAACAAATGACAGGGAAGATCTGGGAAAGTTGAAGGCTAAGGGTGATATTGGAATCTTTATTGGGTATTCTGAAAACTCCAGGGCATTCAGGGTGTATAACAGAAGAACGAAAAAGATAATGGAGACGATGAATGTGAAGTTTGATGAAATTTCTCAAATGGCTTCTGAGAGACTCGCTCTAGAACCCGCGCTTAACCCGATGACTTCCGGACATATCAGTTCGGGACTCGCACCTCAAGGAGCTCAATCAATTCATAAGGAACAACCATCAACTCAAGAACTGGATAATTTCTTCGAGTTCATGTACGATGAATACTATGGTGGCGCTTCGAAAAATGCATCTAACCAACATTCCGCTGCAACCACTCAACATCAACAACCACCACCAACTCCACCAAATCCAGATGCATCCACAACATTCGAAGCTGGCGCACCACCTCCCTCACCGTCAACATCATCTACATTTACTCCTGCAACTCCATTCATTGAAATTGTTCTACCAAGAATTGATGAGCAAGAACAAAATAATGCTGTGTTAGACGATGAAGTCTTTGAAAACCCGTTTGGAACGGAATCTGGTGAATCATCTTCCAGATTACATGAACCGACTAACACGCAGTTATTCAGTCCAAGGTATCCTTCAACTCTACAGTGGACTAAAGACCATCCGATTGAACAGGTCATTGGTGAACCCTCAAGACCAATTCAGACGAGAAAACAACTTCATACCGATTTCGACATGTGCATCTATGTCTGCTCAGTCAGTCTCACAGAACCTAAGAACATTCGGGAAGCAATGGCAGATAATGCCTGGATTGAAGCGATGCAGGAAGAACTTCTTCAATTTCAAATCCATGACACCTGGGATTTAGTTCCAAGACCAATTGACAAACTAGTCATTGATCTTAAGTGGTTATGGAAAAACAAAAAGGATGAAGAAATGACTGTGATTCGCAACAAGGCTCGTCTGGTGGCAAAGGGATACAGACAGGAAGAAGGAATAGATTTTGAAGAGTCATTCGCACCGGTTGCAAGGCTTGAAGCTGTCAGGATTTTCTTAGCTTATGCCGCTCACAAGAACATCACGGTTTATCAGATGGACATCAAGACCGCTTTCTTGAATGGAACTCTGAAAGAAGAAGTGTATGTGAGTCAACCAGACGGTTTCGTTGACAAAGATCATCCGGAATACGTCTACAGGCTAAAGAAGGCAATCTATGGTTTGAAACAAGCCCCACGGGCATGGTATGACGAGTTATCATCTTTCTTGTTGTCAAATAATTTCACCAAAGGAACAATTGATCCAACCTTGTTTACAAGAAAATACAAAAATGACATTTTGATTGTTCAGATTTATGTGGACGACATAATTTTTGGGTCCACTAATCCGACACATTCAAAACATTTTGAAAATCTCATGAAAAGTAAATTCGAAATGTCCATGATGGGAGAATTAAAATTCTTTTTGGGTTTACAAATTCATCAATCCCCGCGTGGAATTTTTCTAAATCAAGCTAAATACACAATTGAGATTTTGAAAAAACACGGAATGGACAATTGTGACTCTGTTGGTACTCCTATGGTCACTTCACCAAAAATTGGCGCTGACCTATATGGGAAACCCATGGATCCGAAGAAATATCGGAGCATGATTGGTTCTCTCATGTACCTAACTGCAAGCCGATCAGATATTCATTTTGCTGTTTGTTTACTTGCACGGTTTCAGGCAAGGCCTACCGAACTTCACCTCCAAGAGGTTAAACGGATCTTTCGATACCTTCGAAGAACCATTAACATGGGACTTTGGTATCCGAAGGATTCGGAGTTTACACTAATTGCCTTTTCAGATGCCGATCATGCTGGATGCCAAGTAACAGCGAAAAGTACATCAGGCGGAGCGCAATTTCTGGGAGAAAAGCTAGTAGGCTGGTCGTCAAGAAAACAAGATTGCACTGCTTTATCAACAGCAGAGGCCGAGTATGTGTCTCTATCTGCGTGTTGTGCTCAAGTCCTATGGATGAGGACACAACTCACAGATTATGGTTTCTCTTTCAACCGCATACCTTTGTATTGCGATTCAAAAAGTGCCATAGCCATCTCGTGTAACCCAGTGCAACACTCGAAGACCAAGCATATTAGAGTCCGCTACCACTTCATAAAAGAGCACGTTGAAGAGGGTACTGTTGAATTGTTTTTCGTTAAGACTGAATACCAACTCGCTGATCTATTTACTAAGGCCCTCCCAAAAGAGCGGTTTGAAAACTTAGTTCGTCGAATTGGAATGCGAAGCCTAACTCCAGAAGAGTTAGAAAGTCTTCTCGAATCTCATTGATTTGCTTCATAAAGCTTCGCATGTAAATATTTCTGTAAATATTTTGGTAATCATTTTTGTAAATATTTATGTATATATTTTTGGTAAATATATACATACTTTTTCAAAAAAACAAAATATAAAAATAGAAAACTTCAAAAAGATATAAAAAATATAAAAGACAAAATCCAAAAAATATTCTTCTGACGACATGTCTCTTGTCTAATCAATATTCTGTACGTACTTAGAAATGTCATTCAACAATGATACGGGTATTTACAGATGCTTGAGCGAGAGTTATTTTTTATGTTTTTCTAAAACATGTCGTTTCTCAAATTTCTTCATTAAGGCTTTCGTACATTTCAGTACGCGACCCGTGCTTTATTGTGAAATCTTTTATCATGGCCCGAGTATCTCAACTCGAAAAGATTTCATACTAAAGGCCACATTGAATGACTTCTGATTATTTCCAATCAGAACTCGCAATGTTAATGGCGAAAAGCTAAAACCCGTGAGCACTTAATCAAAATTGTTTCAAAAGATGTTTCAAAGTCTTTTTATAAATTTTGTGCTCACAACAACTCCCTCTAAGACCTCTAAATGCTTTTAAACTCAAAAGTTTAACCATTTGCTCTGACTAAGGGGGAGTATAAAAAGAAAATGTTCCATTTTTCATGCTAAAATCAGTCCGTCTCTCCACAAAAAGTTTCATTTTAATCAACTGTTTTCAAAAACACCACTTCATACTATTTTTGAGGGGGAGATTAAGTGTTTATATATGGGGGAGAGGACGTGATTAAAATGTGATCTAAAAGAAGTTTTATCGTTTGAATCTCAAAACGAGTTCTTCAAAAAGACTCAGCATGAACCCTCGAATTGACGAAACTAAATGTCCGTTCTCGAAAAGACATGTCCTGGACGGGTAATAATTTCAAGCTGGTTTACCAGTGATGCAAGCGTGTCTCGCAAAGGACTTGTCTGAGTAGAATGTACCAATTCGAGAGATGATCTTTGAATATGACCAGGACGGGTAATAATTTCAAGCTAGTCTAACTAGTGATGTAAGCGTGTCTCGCGAAGGTCATGTTCATTGAAAATCGATCATTTTAAATGTGCGAACTCTACCCAACATGTGCAGTTTATTTCAAAAATGCATGAGCACATGTGAAGGGGGAGTGTTTCAAAAATGTAAAACTCTCGATGTGTTAACTAAAATGTGTTTGTTCTTGAATACATTGAGAGATTTTCACAAGGTTTAATGGCATGTGACAAATAATCTAGGATAATCATGGAGTAATAAGGTGATTATGGTTAGGTTATGTCCAATGATCCGCCAGAACCGGAGGGATCTACCCAAGGACAATCCCAATAGCTTAGCATTAGAAGTCCTTAGGTATGATTGAAAAAAGGAGTATAATGAGAAAGGAGAAAGAAGGGGTTGAAGAATGAAAAAGAAAAGTTTTTGTAAGGGTGAAAAGAAATAGCCCTCCATGAAAACTTAGGACAGAAACCGGGTCAATACATTTGCTATCGGTACTTACTAAGGTGATACTGGTATTGAAGACAAGACGTCATGGACCCAGTGACGCAATGCTCCACCCCTCCTATCCACTCAGATATCTCTTAAAAGATATTTGTTTCATTTCTCACGGAGAACACTACATAATCTATTGACCTCTCACTCCGAGATGTGTTGATATAGAAAAGGTGGCACTCTGCTCCATGCCTCCGACGACTAAAATCAAAACGCACATAATTGAGTCTAGAGACATGAGATTCATCAAAAGATCTCTTAGGAACACTTCCTATGCAATACACTTGTGTTCACTCAAAAGGATACAAGTTGTATGAGTCTTAATGAGATCCAAAGATCTTGCCTCACGACATGATGGCCGAAGGACGATTTATTGCTAACTGTTTTATGCAGGTACCGACGAAAGTCTATCCACCATCATCATCTACATCTACTCTACATCTACAACGACGACACAACTGGACAGAAGATGTAGATCAAGGCAAGACAACTCTTTGAAGATCACAGTGCACGAAGGAACATTGAACGAAGAATATTATACATTGACACATTGAGTTCAAGACGGCAAATGCAAAAGACCAATCACGGGAGCATCATTGAAATGACCATCCCTTAGGGGGAGATTGTTAGCAATCATTTTATGTTAAATATAAAGTGATGGTCATTTGCTAATAACTTAATGTGTCATGTACAATATTTAGTTAGTTTAAGTGGGCTTATGGCATTAGTTTTATTTGTAAAGTTAGTATATGTGTAGTGCAACATAAGCCCATTCCATGTTATTTGTAAAAGCCCACCAAAGCCCTCTTTGGTTGGCTGAGAAACACAAAACCACGCCACACACACTCTTTCACAGGAAGCCTCATTTTCAAGAAAAGAAAAGAGTGTGTGTGTGTGTGCAAAGGTCCCAAAGTCTCTTGTATTATTTTCTTTCTTTGAAGCTAATAATCATTTGACTTGAAATAACCATATGATCCATACAACTCTATTTCTTATTGTTCTTAAGTGATTGTGAGTGTCATCATCAAGTGCTTGTGTGTATGATAAAGAAGAGATTTGTGGTGTAACAAGTTAAAATATCATTTTAGTACCATTTTCCCCCAAGTAAAACATAATGAAAAAGGGGCTATGAGAACTCACCTTAGCTTGCAGCAACGCGAAATATCACAATGGTCACAACACAACGATATCGAGGGAATGGGCACAATGGTGTCGGATCGGCACAACCTATTATATATAAATATATCTCAGAACACGCCTCGAGAGTTTTAGTTTTCGTGGATTAACTGTATTAAAGGTGGTATAAGTTTAGTGTTAATGTTTCGTGTGGTGGTAAAAACATAGACTCAAGAATACTCACGCCAAAAGGAATAGGAAATCGACACAGTCGAAAAAAATGACAAACGAAGTCGAGGAAAAACAGTGACAAAAGAAAAATGTCTGTAATTAAGTCAATTAATATGTTCTCGATGTTAATATTTACAAGTTTCGATTATTGTCGGGTTTTTATTAGATAAAATGTTTTTGTATTATAAAGTATAAGTTTAGAATTTATAAATCATGTCGCGTTCATTTATATATTTCTCAAAAGTTGTTGTGATTTTAATAAAATTCAGTTTCCTCAAAATAATGTTTTCCCCGTCAAGTTTTTAATAAGAACAATTGACACTAATAATTAATCCTACTTTTTAGACTATTTACTAGTCGTCTAGTCTAAAAGGTCCAATTAGTCCGTTCTAGTTAATGTTATCCGGTATTTAATTATCCGGTTAGTTAAGCATAATTAATGAACTAATTTTAGATGTGTTAAATGTGTTTATTAGTTACCGGTCTTATAACTCGTTTGGAGTACATCCTATTTTAATGCTAAGTCTATCAAGTCAATTACGTCGAGTCATAATTCACATAGCATAAGTTTTAAAACTATGATACATTATTATACTAACCAATTTTAGACAAGTATATTGAATTCTTTTAAATCTTATTAGTCAAACCAGTTTAAGCTTTAAATTTCACTTGGGCTTGGCCCAATGTTACAAATAAACCTACACACCCTCTTTACTTAGGCTCTTGAGCCCACTTGCCGAATAGCCAAAATTTTAACCCATCCTCATGGTGACTGATTTTAACGCACCCTTTGTTACAGATTTTAACTCACTTTACATGCTGTTAATCTCAAATTTTAGTGAAACCCAGGTTCAACAAATTCTAACGCACCCATTTTTACTTGAAATACAGGTTCATATTTAGGTTCATATGTATTTACCATGTTATGTTCTCGCGGTAAAATTAACGCACCCTTATAATGAATAACAATTCCATTTCCTATATTCATATTCTAATTTCAAATCTTAAGTTTGTAAATTTTATTTAGCCACCCTTTAGAATGAGATGATCGGAACCATACGTACCCTATCTTAACTGGTTTTAACGCCCCTTTTTTATTTTCTTTCGTTATAACAATGGAAAACCGCAAATGAGACATAAAGATCAACACCGAAAATGGGACACACAAGATTAACACCGAAAATGAGACACACAAGATCAACACTCCTTCTTGGGGTTTAACGAACTGAGTACAAAAATAACTCGAATCAGAATTCTGACTAAGCTAAAAGAATAACCACAATCCTAAAACGAACAAATCAAACATCACAACAACAACAACAGCCAAAGACACCAAGAATTCACAATGATAAACACAAACAGAATCTGGTTTGACGCCGGGTTGGCTGACCCGATCCGAATCCAAAAACAACCACACAAACATCATTCCCATCCAAAATTACCACACGAATAAATCACAATCTTTTCAATACCATAATTTTAATCCAGATTTAACCACGAAAACAAAATAACGATCGGTTTAATTCAAGTGAGAAACAAAATGGGTTAAATGATTACCAAAAACAAGAACGAGGGAAAAGGGAGACGGCGAGATGAGTAGCAACACACGAACCCTAATCCATAAGCTGAAACGAAATCCTATTCGACATCTTTAACTTCATCCCGGAGCAACGAATAAACTAAATAGCTCCTTGGTCTTTTCGAGGTCTTGATGTAGGTGGTAACTGTGGTGGTATGGGAAAGATAGCGGTGGCTGGAAAGTCGGAGGAGGGTGGTGAAGGTTTTTGAGTGGTGTGTATCTCCAGCTATGGATTCGATTAGGCTATAAAGAAAGAAAAAGATAAGGTTTGACCAAGACTTTTTTGGTGGGTTTCTCGTGAATGGTCGGATATAAGCAAAGGTCTTTATCAAATCACTCTCCTAAGTCTTCCCGTGACCTCCCCTTGAGAAGAGCGTTGTTAAACAAAAGAAAAGAAAGAGGATGGCGATGGATCGCTGGTGCTACTGATGGGTTTACAGAGGAAAGAGAGAAAAAGAAAATAAGGAAGAAGATAAGGAAAGAATAAAATGGGCGGTGGGTATTTACTTATTATAGGGTAGATTAGTTTTATTAATGTCCCGTGTACCACGTGTCCCGTTTAGCTAATTTTTTTAAACGTGATCTTTTGGTTTGGTAAAAATACGGGAAATATATTTCTGGAAATGTTTTTATAAAAAATGATTCAAAAGCAAGGTTATTGACTCCGAAAATGAATTAAAAATTTGAACCATTATTAATGTGGTGACGGTACGCGTGTGGTATCATTTTTCTTAATTCGTGCAGTCTAGTTAAAAGTTATACGCAAGGGAAAATATGTACTTCTAAAATAAATTATTTTGTGTTTTAACTGTTGTGTAATGACCTGGAAAATTCGCGGTTGCTACACAATGTCCCCAACAACATCTCTATAAATAACTTTCATTTATAGGGATGAGTCTTTAAAATTCACCAACACAAGTATACCAAAAACAACACAAGTGCAAATTCACATTTTTATAATCTATCATTAATGTTTGGAAAGTATATAACGCTGCAATGCTCCATGCTTGAGATTATCACACTACCTTTAGACAGTCAAATTTTTTCTAGTTGGGGAGCGCAATGGTATGCGGTGTTATTATAGTTGGCTTCACTTTGTTGGTAAACTAATGTTTATGAGTTACTGAAACCAAGTTGTACACATCTATTCCATCTTTCTGATTCATTTGTTTAACATCTCGTGTACAACCATATCATCTTTGCCAAGTTGATTTGCCACCAGTCCGATCAACATCCATTTCATCAATATTCAGATCTAAACCGTCTTCAAATACAGGTTGATAACGTATATATGCATAACTAAACATAGTTAATAACGTACGTACAATATCACATTAGAACACATTAGAAAGACATCTTCATTAACTAATGCAGATCTAGGTCAAAAGAAAACCAAGAACTCAGAAACTCTTATACATCGAACCCATGACTCCAACTCTTCATCTAAACACTCACCAACAACATCAACCAACCTTCCCTTTTATTAAACAACAACAATAACACAAACAACAACAACAACAACACTACATATGAAGATTGTCCATGTCACCTAACAGCTCACGGAGTATTGCACCCGACTGACATGCGTGGTCGTGTTCGTCGGGATTCCTTGCCATTTCAAGTCTTGCCTCCAGCATCCTTACTCTTGTCTCTAGCACCTGTTTTTGTGATTCCAGCATGTTTATCCTAAGATCTTTGGCATTACAGTTTGAGCACTCTGTTGGTGCAGATCCAGAACCTTGAGATGTTGAAGCAGAAGAGATTACTCGTAACCGGTCATCAAATTCACTCTTCCACATAAAATATCCACATCCATGATCATTTTCTCTTGGCTGTTACATAAATAAGGAAATGTTATGATTGTTTGTATATTTACATAAATAAGAAATGTATGATTGTTCACCTTCGAAAGAGGACATGCATAATATTCCCATCCAAATGTATCTTTTTTATGTGATTTTATTAGTTTTATATTTCCTGTTCCACAAGAACACATAAAAGGATTATATCGCTGCATCTCAGGTTTTGAAATTGGTGTGAAGATAAGAGGTTGTGAGGTTGAGTGGTTTTGAGGATAAGAGTGTATACAATGTGTTTGGGAAGAAAATTCCATCGACATGTCGTCGGTGTAAAATAGGCGGAAAAAAACCCCCGCCCAATTATTCGCTATTATTCACACGCGGGGGAAGACAAAAATTAGGTCTAAATAAATCCCGACGACTTGTCGTCGGGACAATAACAGTAATGACAAAATAAATGTTAATCAAACGCTAATTAATCGCTAATTGCAATTATTTTTTGGGTTTATATGTTGCCGACGACATGTCGTCGACAATATATTGGCGGGGCAAATTCCCGCCCAGTTTTCACTATGTTTAGAAAAGTCAAATGTTTTCAATATGATCCCGACGACGTGTCGTCGGGATTTTAAAAGCGTAAAAATTCAATGCATCCTTGGCTCGGTCAAGCGCGTTTTTTGTCGTTTAGTACAAAATGCCGACGACAATATGTCGTCGGCATTATGCTTGTCGCCCGTTCTGTGAATTCTTGTAGTAATTAGGCCTAAGGCAATTACCTCTAAAAACATACCCGACTAAACATATATTGACAAGTTTCATGCTTGTAGCCTAATATGTTATAATTCGAAGACAGGAGTATTTGGATGTGTATATCAGATTCAGTATCCGTCATGAACAAAATTTGAACAACAAGTACTAGGATAATTCATTATGGAGTATATATGAACTAGTTGGTCGAGCCATTCACATATCGTGACGATATGTGAATCATGTGAATATATATGCGATCTACCTTAAAAGATCTTGTGTTGGCTCATTGGAATTGCCAATATACATATGATCTTCAGATTTAAAACTAATATATAAACCGAGTGGGAATAAAAAGAAAATAAAAGTTTTATTTGTTGCCCTAATGAATGCTAGGCATATTATACAACATACAAGTACCGAGTACGTACATAATGCACTAGAGAAACATATGAAGCAGCCTCTTTTGTAGGCATAGTATCGCGTTAAGTTGATCTTGAAGTGTATTGTTATATTATGAGTACTTGGTAGTTTTTTCGATTTTTACGGCCCTTTTTAGTTTATACACAAAAAAACTTTAAGTGTAACTAAATATCATTTCTAACCATCTTCAAGGAAACGATTATTAAACGCTAGCTTGTAAATCCTTATTACTTTTTCTTCTTCTTTATGTATACATGAAGCTGTTAACTACGTATAAGATCAATAATATGAAAATTCCATATATTTATCTCACAGCTAAATATAGTACAAGACAAACATGCACGTAGAAATTAAAGGTTTATATAACAAACCACAAACAACTTTATTACATCAAATAAGCCAAGGACATAACATATGATCGATCAGCCTGCCTGAAGCCATGCATATTTTTTTTGGGTAAAAAAAATACGATACATACATGCATAGCATATGATCACAAGTGCTGCTACCTAGCCACATTCAGGGACGTGTGGCTCCAATAGCGGGAGGAGTGAAGCTACCACCGAAAGGTGGAAAGGGGAAGTTGGGAAATCTCGGGGTTCCGGGTGGTGGCAAAAGTTGAGGAGGGAATGGTGGGAGTGGTGGGAGTGGTGGGAGTGGTGGGAGTGGTGTTGGGAATGTGTTAGGGAAACTAGAGACGCCAGCAAAGCCAGGGAATACCAAGAGACGGCGGCCCATGGTGGCTTCGAGGTTGCTCGAGAAAATGAGGGCTGCAAAGAGAGTAAAGATGATAAGCGTGGTTGAAGCCATATTGGTGAGTTTGTTTTGAGTTTAGAGTTGGAATGAGTGAACGAAAATGTTTGAGGGGTTGTATTTATAGAGAAGGTATAGATTTAGATTAGGTTGAACCAAAAAATCCAAAAAACTAGAGTAACCGAGTTTTAATAAAAAAAAAAAAAAAAAAAAACCTCGCATGTTTGTGTATAACTGAACCAAATATGTGCACTTAATACAAATTCGTTCATGTTTTTAATAAGTGTAGCCAACAACGTTCCTTTCGACTAGTTGTATCAGTACGTAGTTCAGTACATTTGTGGAGAGGTGTATATTTGATTTTTCATTGATGTTTCAGAATTGTGCTTTCTTTCTTTTAAATTGTATTTGATTCAAATATTAAAAATTTCAGGATTCTATATATGGGTAAGGAATTAGTGTAGGAAATGAACGAGGTTACGTGAAGAAAACTAAAAGTGAAACTAACTGTCAAGTCAGATTACAACAATGAGTTATGGCGGTCCTCAATATTCTTGTTGTATAGTCATCTCTGGAATTGAATGGTCTTTTCATGTAAGATCTCTACATTGCTAAGGGTAAATCTTTGTGGCTTTTAATTGTCACAACCCTTGATTAATATGACTTTTTAAACTTTTTGACACTTGACAACAAATTGTTGATTGCTAATGCTTCCATTAATTATAGTGTCAACGTGTAGTTGCAGCAACTCACCTGTCTTGGAAGCATTTCGGGACAAAAACAACTTCTTTCTTTCTCGAAGTTGTGGCTGTTGCTTCCATTGTTTATTTGGTTGGATTCATAGGAGTAGCTGTTCCGTTGGTTAAAAGATGGCGATTACAAAGAGCAGACTCGGAATCTTTACCTTTAATCGAGCAGACTAGCTCGGAACTCAACTTTGAACATCTTGCCAGCAACATTTGAGCAATTCAAATTTTGGTGGTTTGTAAGATTGGCATAATGGTAATTAGAAAATATGGATTCTTAAGTTTCTGGTTGGTATTGATATAGAGTTTACTCATTTGTCTATGTTCTTTGGCTTTAGTAGAGAGGACCCACATGTTAAACATATATATACCATATACGTAGAGGAGTCTACATTTTGTTTTCCATACTTGAAGAAACTTTGGAGTGAGGTAACCACGAAGGGGCTTCTACGGTAATTATAAAGTTTTTTGATTAACACATTGGTAGAATATTGGCCTCAAAAACCCAATGTCGTAGGTTCAAATCCTACAGAGCGTGCTGACATTTGAATCTTGTGGCACCAGTATACTTTTGCAACAATTTATATTACTGTATATGAATTTAGCTTTTATTATATAAGTTTTTATGTGCTTTGCATGGGATTCCTTTGAATAAATGGTTGTTTTAATCATTTGATAGAGTTGGTTGTTTTTGTTTATGCGTCTACTCATGGCTGTCAAGGGTTTAAAGCATGGACTTACGTTAAATAAATGGTTGTTTGGTTATTGGAAATGCTTGATTTGGTCTCAATGAATATCAATAGAATTTTATCTTTGACTAGTAGCTTTGTTTAGTTATAGACTAACTTTATAACACCCTAAATTAAATACGACTTATAAAATACGCTATGAATTAAAACTTGAGTTATATATCATGTTATGACTCGAAACCATACAATATGAACATATAATCTAAAGTAAAATACAAAATGATACAAGAACTTTATAAATAAAGTATGGCACGTTTAAGAAGGCCTCTATAGGCCAAAAATTATAAAATATGTACACAACATATTTATAAAAGATAAGTATGAAATAATTTTGGCAAATTTGGAAAGTTCTAATCACCCTTTGATCACCCCCTAATTCTCGGCTCAATCCCCGTAATTCTTCTATTCCAAACCGTGTATTATATCCTCTCCAAGAAAACCCTAAACATTTTCTTCCTACTTCATTTGGACGGCAAGAGAAAAACAAACCAAAACCCTAAAAACTTTGTTTCATTCGACACAAGGAGAAGAAGGAGAAGCAACAACTTGATCTTGATCATTGTTTTCTTATTCAATTCGTATCACAACAAAGGTAATCGAATATACATTATTTAATCCATTCGAATTTGTTAAACAAAACATAACCGATCCATGTATATTATTTTTTTGCATTCGATCTTGATCAAGAAGGAGAAGAGAAGGTGTTGGTGATTTGTTCGACCTAGAAATCCTTGTGTTCTTATCCTATTCGATCCATACAAGAGGTACCATGTAAACTTTAATCTATAACAACATTTTCGGATCAATATGTGTCAATATAATTTATTGTGTTCTTGAAATCGGACATATATATAACAAACTAATCTCTCGGAAATAGTTATGCTAACTAAACGAATTTTAAACCAATGATACAAACATGAATTTTAATGGTTCTTTGGTCTAAAACTGAATTCAGTGAAATAGTGATCAAATAAAATTGGTTTGATGATTTTTAGAGGTCGGGATGGCAACCGTTTGATTTTTAGAAATTCATGGGTCAAAACTGCATTTCGGGGTATGAAAATTCAAGCGTGTTCTATGATTTTTAATTTAAAATCTATAACGAATTAAGACCTGAAATTTTGGCAGAATGAAATTTGGTATATGAGTTACGTTGTGTAATTTTTGTGGATTTTTCTGACATGTTTAACTGGGGTGAATAATTACATACTTTCGGGGTGTTTCAGCAGGTCCAATTCGAGGAAGTGCTGTGTTTGTCGATTTTTAATTGGTACTTGTACTACTTAATAAAATCTGGAAAAATTATGTAAAATACTTAAGACATATAGGTATATCTGGGTAAAATTATAGAATTTTATAAGCTCGTTTAAGGTGTGTTAAAAATATCTAAAGTTGGACCTGTTTCTAATGTTAATTCTGAATTTAAGTAGTTACTTATTTAAAACACTTATAAGTATAATTGCTTCACCTTTTGAACCTAAATGAGTTAATTGTCATCTTAAAGGTATTTAACTAATGTTTTGATTAATTTTCATATTAACCTTTAACTTTGGCATAATTGCAATAGTAACCCTAATCTTTGGATAGTGATAATATGAAACCCAAATTATATGAATTAAACCCTAAAACTGCTAATTCGGGAAATATAACTTAATTATGACCTAATTGAATGTATGAAACCCTAATTGGAGTTTAATCACTTTAAATGATCAATTAAAATGACTTGTGTAATTAGAAACCCTAATCTCACATTTACTTAATTTGGAAACCCTATTTTGACTTGTAAAACTCTAAATTGTGAAATGACATCATTTTATAATTATATTAATATATGAAACTCAATTTCGACATTAATAACTATTTAAACCTTTTTAAATACTATTTATTATTTTTAGAAACCCTAAATTGCTTTTAAACCTAAAATGGCTAAAGTTACTATTTTTGGAAAGTTACTAATTATGAAAACCTGCTAATTATGGAAAGTTACCTAAAATGGAAAGAAAACTAAAATGAAACCTTATGATTATGAAACTGTGAAACTTATAAGTAAACTAATGATTATTGTAGATCGGGTGAAGAAGGAGTGATCCCCTGCTTCCATTCATTTTATTGATTTGATTTGTGTGCTTTGATAAGGTACATATATTCTTTCCCTTTTCAGTAGGGATATTTCTATCGATCCTATGCCTGATATGATTCCCTTATTTGATTCATGACTTTCATTGTATGATTGTCATTCTTATTGATTCATTCTGACATTTATTTAAATGTCTCTGCTATGCTATACTTATGCTTTGCCATGCTTATTGAGTTACTATCTTGTTTCTCTTGCCATGCTAGATTATTATTGTTGTATGTTATGATAGATCTGTGCCTGAGCTAACCTAGTTGTGGAGGTACCATGACCATGTCTTTGATGGCACCCTAGGCATGACACTCCCGTAGAGGTGTGATAGATCTACGGCGTTCCCCCTTATGTTATGATTTTGTGTGCACTATTGGCCAACTTTATATATGTGTGACCAGTCTAGTACTGGCATCCATATTTTGTTAGGGAGCGTATGGATATATCCTAGGTTTATGTATTTGTATGTTATGGTGACTAGGTGGTGTGTGCCTTACACTCCTTCTCATGCTTTTATTACTTAGAGGTCTCCCCTCTTCGTATACTTGTATTGCTTTAGTATGATTTGACGGATTATGTATGTAGTTCCTATGGCACATCCTTATATGAACTTTTCCCTTATTTCATTATTTTCTTGATTCATTTTCTATTCAGTTCTCATGCATTCTTGATTCTTAGTTCTCTTTAAAATTCGTATGACTTTCATGATTATACTTTTTGTTTGTATTCTTATTCCTTCGTTGCTTATGCTTATTTACCGTTATGTTATGTTATATATATCTGTTCACTGGGCTTTTTAAGCTCAGTCGCATGTTTTCTTTTCTTATGCGGCAGGTAATAAGCGGGGCGACGGGCTTGGGAATGAGAGAGTGTAGGACTTAAAGACCTATTTATTTATCATTTCGTTGTCCATTGTTTCGGACTTTCATTTCTTTTAGTACTTTGAATATTATCTCTTTACTTGGTTTTGTTTGGTTAACCCACTATGCATTTGGGATTATCTTTTGATACTAGTCTTGATGTTCGAGACTTGGTTATTTATTTAAAAGACTTCCGCTTGCGTAATGTATGCTTTGTATGACACTATAATGTGATATATTGGCCTTGTTGGGTCGGGGTGTTACAGTTATGGTATCAGAGAGCTGGGTTTGACCTGTAGAACCTTAGAAATGACCTGTGAGGATACTGGGTAGACACTAGGCTTTTCGTTTGACGCGATCTCTTTCTTCACATTTTGACCCTTACGCTTGTTTTGTCCTTTTGTCTCGTTTATGACCTTTCAGATGGTGAATACTCGTCGGAATGATGGACCCTCCGGTGCTGCTCTTGATGAAATGGTGCAGCGAGCTGTTGATGCGTTACTTCCTTGTTTGACTGCACGCATCACGGAAGAGGTTAGGAGGAACACCGCTAGTGGTAGTGGTAATGGTGGTAGTGGTAATGGTGGTGGTGGTGGTGATGCTCCACCAGTGTCGATCCATGTGTGGTTGGAGCGTTTTGTTAAGCAGAAACCACGTTCGTTCAGTGCTGCTACTTCTCCTGTGGAGGCGGAGAATTGGATATCTCACATTGAGAAGATATTCGAGGTACTTGGTTGTGATGATGGGTTTATGGCACGTTTGGCTAGTTACAAATTTGAGGGAGATGCCCTCAGTTGGTGGAAGGCATATCGGATGGTTAAGGGAGGTGATGAGTTTGTTGTTGGGTTATCATGGGCTGAGTTTCAGGAGATATTCTTTCTTCAGTACTTCCCTAGATCAGAGAAACAGAAGTTCGAGCGTGACTATCATCATATTTTCCAGTTGGATAGGGAGTCGAGTGCGGAGTACATGCAGAGGTTTGTGAGACTTGCGGGTTTCTTGGGTACGAAGGTTGGGCCTCCGGAGGAGCAGGCGATGCATTTTAAGTGGGGGTTACGTGATGAGTTACTTGAAGGTATTCTAAATACTGACTTTACTGATTTGGCACAAGTTGCCAATGCGGTCCGTAATAAGGAATTGATGCAAGAGAGGTCTAGAGGTGGAGTGAAGAGGACTCATGAGAGTGATCATCAGCAGGTTCAGGGTAATAGTCAGAGGAATGCTACTTCGAGGGGTAATGAGTTTCGGGGTAATGACAGGCGTAGTAACAACAACAGTGGGCAGAATCAACGGTCAGGCCGTGACCAACAGTTCAGGGGTCAACAGAGTCGTGGTATTCAGCAGGGTAATCGTGGTGCTACTTCTTCAGCAGGGCAGAGGAATGTGGGGGAACAGCTTCCACCTCCTCCTATTTGTGTTGAGTGTGGGAAAACTCATCCTGGTCGTACTTGTTATAAGGCTACTGGTGCCTGTTTTAGTTGTGGTGAACTTGGACATCGGGTTAGGGAATGTCCGAAGGCGAGTGGCACCAACCGTGGGAATGGAAATGGTGGGCAGCAGGCTTCTAAGGGTAGAGTTTCTGCACTAACTAGGGATCAGGCTGCAGGTACTTCTGGAACTGTCTCGGGTATGCTGTATTTATTTGATCGTCCAATTTTTGCTTTATTTGATACTGGTGCTACGCATTCTGTGATATCTTCTACATCTGCTAAACACATTAATACAATCGCAATACCATTAAACTATGCTTTATCTATCTCAACACCAATGAAAAATTCCGTGACCATTACTCATGAATACGTGAATTGTCCTCTTCGTTTCGACGATAGAGTCCGCTCTGCAAATCTTCTCCCTCTAGATATGTACGACTTTGATGTGATTTTGGGTATGGATTGGTTGTCAGAGCATCGAGCTACGATTGACTGCCATACCAGGCGTGTAATTTTTGGTGATCCTTGTAATCCTGAATTTGTTTACCAAGGTTCTCGGCTTGGTAAACCTATTAAGATCATATCCGCTATGAAAGCTCGCTCTTTACTGACACATGGTTGTGAAGGTTTTCTAGCTTCGATTAAGGATTCATCTTTGGAGATTCCTAGTATGGAGAGCCTTTCGGTTGTTCGTGAATTCCCAGATGTATTTCCTGATGAACTCCCAGGCATGCCGCCTGAGCGTGAGGTTGAATTCTCGATTGATTTAATTTTGGGTGCTGAACCCATCTCTAAGGCTCCTTATCGTATGGCTCCTGTTGAATTGAGGGAATTGAAAGAGCAGTTACAGGAATTGCTTGAATCTCTCCGTGGGGTGCTCCGGTGTTATTTGTTAAGAAGAAGGACGGTAGCATGAGATTATGTATCGACTACCGCGAACTTAACCGTATCACTATTCGTAATCGTTATCCACTTCCCCGCATCGATGATTTGTTTGATCAACTTCAGGGAGCGAAATTCTTTTCCAAGATCGATTTGAGGTCTGGATATCACCAGCTACGTGTGAAGGAGCAGGATGTTCCTAAGACCGCGTTCCGTACTAGATATGGCCACTACGAGTTCTTGGTCATGCCGTTTGGGTTGACGAATGCTCCAGCTGTTTTCATGGATTTGATGAATCGGATTTTTCACGAATACTTAGATAAGTTCGTGATCGTGTTTATTGACGACATCTTGGTTTACTCTAAGACGAAGGAGGAGCATGAGCACCATCTCCGTGTTGTTTTGGAGACTCTGAGGCAGAAGAAGTTGTATGCCAAGTTTTCCAAGTGCGAGTTCTGGTTAGGACAAGTTGCATTCTTAGGTCATGTCGTTTCCGCAGATGGTATCACCATGGATCCGGCTAAGGTTGAGGCTATCACCAAGTGGCCAAGACCGACCAATGTGACTGAGATCAGGAGTTTTCTTGGACTGGCTGGTTATTACAGGAGATTTGTTGAGGGTTTTTCTCGTTTGTCGTTACCGTTGACTCAGCTTATGCGCAAGGGAGAGAAGTTTGTATGGACCGACGAGAGAGAAGCTAGTTTTGAAGAGTTGAAGAAGAGACTTGTTTCTGCGCCGATTCTTACTCTACCATCAGGTTCAGGAGGTTACCAGATCTACAACGATGCTTCGAAGAAGGGTTTGGGTTGTGTTTTGATGCAGCATGGGAAAGTGATTGCATATGCTTCTAGACAGTTGAAACCGTATGAGGCGAACTATCCTACTCATGATCTTGAATTAGCTGCCGTTGTCTTTGCTTTAAAAATCTGGAGGCATTATCTTTATGGTGAGAGTTGTGATATATTCACTGACCATAAGAGCCTGAAGTATATCTTTACCCAGAAGGAATTGAACATGCGACAGAGACGTTGGTTGGAGTTGTTGAAGGACTATGACACTAATATTCAGTATCACCCTGGAAAAGCCAATGTTGTGGCTGATGCCTTGAGTCGTAAGTCGGGAATGATTGCTAGTCTTGACTTTGAGCCAAGGATTCTTAATGACTTAGAGCTTATGGAGGTTGAGCTGTGTGTTCGGGGTCATGATGGCTTTTGGGCTAGCTTGAAGGTGGAGTCTGATTTGATGTTGAGGATTAAGGAAGCTCAGAAAGATGATGGTGAGTTATGGGCTATTGTACTGAATATTGAGGATGGTAAACAGTCAGAATTTCGTGTGGATGTGGATGGTGTTGTTTGGTTTGGTGATCGTCTATGTGTTCCAGATAATTCTACTCTTCGTGAAGCTGTGCTTTCTGAGGCACATAGTTCTCCGTTCTCTATTCATCCAGGTTCGACTAAGATGTACCATGATCTTAAGCAACATTTTTGGTGGAATGGGATGAAGCAGGATGTAGCTTTGCATGTGGCTAGATGTATGACCTGTCAGCAGGTTAAGATTGAACATCAACGTGCAAGTGGTCTCTTGCAACCTCTTGACATTCCTACATGGAAATGGGACCAGATATCTATGGACTTCGTTACCGGTTTACCTCGTACTCTTCGGAAGCATGACGCGATTTGGGTCGTTGTTGATCGTCTGACCAAATCTGCACATTTTCTCCCCATTCGTGTTGATTATTCTGTGAGTCGTTTGGCTCAGGTTTTTCAACAGGAAATTGTTCGGTTACATGGTACGCCGTCTTCTATTGTGTCCGATCGTGATCCTCGTTATACGTCTCGTTTCTGGAAGGGGTTACATAAAGCCTGGGGTACTGATCCGTGCTAAATAGATATATAAATATTATGCAACGACGGATACACGTGAATAAATACAAATCACCCCTTTGTGAAAAAGGATACTTGCAAAAACTCACGTTCGTGTGTAGTGTGAAACCAGGTAAGTGATTACCCGGATCGTTTCCCAACGAGGTATGAATGGGCAAACTGTGAAAAGTTAGGATTAGAGTGATAGATGAATTAGATATTTGATTTGCTTTTTTATATCAAAATGAGAAACAAATTCTCAACGGATAATTAAAATTAACACAATTATACTGAAAATGCGTAACGGGAATTCTAAAATGGGACTAGAAAGTGAATTCTATAAAATTAAAACCTAAAGGTGTAAAATTACTTAAAACTTATTTTAAAACTAAAATTATATTTTTTACACTTTTTATCTAATTATTATTAATTATTTATTATTTAATTACTTTTTAAACTATTTAAATTTATAATAAATACTAAATGAACAAAGAAAAATCTAAAACTTTTTCTATAAATATTATTAAGTGAAAAGAAGCTAAGAAAATTATAAAAATAAAAAGTGCTTAATTAAAAATTTAAAAAGATAAAATCTATTAAATAGAAGCTATCACTTATTTTCTATTTTGTTTTTCTTAAGGTCTAAAAAGATTATTATATTTTTCCTAGATTCTAATTAATAAAAGAAAATTATGAAAATTAAAATTATATTTTTCTGATTATTATTCTATTTATTATGATTTAATTACTATTATAAACTAATTAAAAAGATTAAAAATATCAAATGACTTAGGAAAAATCTGAAAAATTCAGGATAAGTCTAAAATAATATTCTTAATATAGGAAAATTGAAATCAAAATTTTGCTAAACCCTAATAAGTAGTTTGGCCAATAAGCAGTTTGGCAAATAAGCCAAAAATAAGCTAATAAGCTCAAATCTTTACCAAAGGCTCAGGATGAGTTTAAACAACTTATATAAGCACAAAACAACTTAATTCAAACAGCTAATCCCACAAAATAAGCAAATTCAACACTAGAGCAGTTGCAAAATCAAAGCAGAAAACTCAGAAAATAGCAAACTTGTAGAGCAGATTAAGCAATTCAAATAAGCAGATAAGTTGAATAATATGGGGGCAAAAGCTAGCTAGTACTACTGGGTGTCCTAAAATGCAAAAAGCCCCATCTCAAACAGGCCAATTGAACCCCAATTAAGCCCTAGTTCAGATGGAAAAAACTATGCAAGGTACTGCTATAAGGAATAAGGTACTGCTGGGGAAATTAGCAGGCCTATTTTAAGCTATCTGATAAGCTATGAAATGGAATCCAAGCACAAAATCTTAAAGCCTACTAGGTGAACTACTTATACACCAAAAATCAAAGCCTCAGCTTATTTGGATAAGCCACAAACAAGCTGAGAAAATCAGCTATGTCTGCTCAGTGTATACTGAGTTTGTATGTGTGCAGAGGTGTGCAGAGATGCACAAGTCCAAACCAACTTTACTGATATGACTATATGGACCAAAAGAACTCAGAAAATGCCAAGGTTGAGGTCAGAATAAGCTCATAGCTTAATATGGCTTATTGAGCTTTTGAGGTTCTAAAAATTGCACAGAGCACTCAAATCTATGAAATCCTTCTAATCTGCTAAGGTGAACTTAAAAACAACTTAATATGGTTAAAATAAGCTGGTTTGAAGTTGGGATTATGGTCAATGTACAGTATAAGCTAAGTTGACCTTGTTGACTGCATAAACCAAACACCCCTTTGTAGTTGTCTGTGGTGATTTTTCAAAGTGAAACACACTTTTTTAAACTAGAAGTCTTGATTTTACTGATTGACTTACTTATTTAAGTACTAATAAGCAACTTTTGACAGGAAAATAAGCAATATGATAAGCTATGCTACTAAAGGCTATTTTTGGACTTTTATAAGTGATTTAAGGAAAATAAGGATATGAACTAATCTAGACTGATAATATTGATGAGATGTGACTAGAAACTAATAATAAGCATAAAACTACAATAATAAGCTGACAATAAGCTATGCAACAGTAACTTGGAAATTTAAGTGAACTTGGAAATTTCTTACAACTGAAAAGAGACTATTGGGATAGCAAGAACTAGAACAGAACAATCCCTAGCTTGTTAACACAAGCTAGAAAACCCAAATAAGCTTCCTGAACAGCTTATGCACTCCAGAACAGCTTATTGGCTTCCAGGTTGACTTTTGTTGACTTTCTTCATAGTTTGAATTTAAGAACTGAGTTACACTAAATAAACTTACAGAAAGCTATGTTAAGCTTTTATAAGCTTATTGCAAGGTTGTTTGAAGCTTTTGATAGTAACTTAACAAGATTAGAGCTTATACGAATTAACATATAACTTGAAACTTGGCAATACTTGAAATTTAGAACAAAAGTGATTAAAACAAGATTACATTGATTGCTTTCAACATAAATTACAACTGAGAAATGAAAATTACAAGCTATGATTACTAAAATTGAAAATACGATTTAACTAAGTTAACTACTTGCCTCTTAGGGCTTACATATGCTTCTACTTATACTAATAAAATCTGGGAACCTTTTGTCTTCAACCTCTGAGCAAATCCCAACCTTTAGATCTTCTTGAAATCATCTCAGCCACTGAAACTTATTTTTGGCGCCAAAATTGAGTGAGTGGGAAAATACCACTAGACTCTGAGGACGAAGCATTAAATGCTAATTGGCTTGTTAGGTAGCGTGTTAGGAAGCGTGTGGAGGGGGTGGGTGTGTCAGAGAGGCGGTGGAAATGGTGGTGGTATTGGTGGGTGGTTTTGGCGCGGGTGGTATAGAAGAAGAAGGTTTGACCGAAGGTCAAACCTTCGGTTTTATTAATAAAAAGGATTGGGTCGGGTTTGGGCTTGGAGGATTGGGCTATGTAACTGGGTTAGCAAAAGGGTTGGGTTGGGTAATTATTTGGTTTTATTTTGGGTTTGTATATATAAGGGTCCGGTTTGGATTTATTAAACACAAGGACCATTCTTGTAATTTCTGAATTCTTGAAGGGTTGGACTTGTAATTTCACCAAAGTTATAAAAAGGGCTAAATTGTAACATGTGAATAGTACAAGGGTTTTATTTGATAAATTATACTTTTTTAAATACCCGAGGACTAGATTTGCCAATTTTGAAACTTGAGGGGTAAAAGTTGCCATTTTTAGAAAACTTTCATCCAGGGACTAAAAGTGAACATGTTTGATATCCCAAGGACTAAAGTTGACTTTTCTTTCATTTTAAACCTTCAGGGACTAATTCTGCCAATTTGTGAAACTTCAGGGACTGAAAATGACAATTATGCAAACTTTGTTCGTTTTTCACTTATTTTCAATCTTTTTGTTCCTGAATCATATAAAAACACATTTTATGATATTTTCTGTATTTTGAAGCATATCTGCATGTTTTTAAATGTTTTTGCAGATAAATTGTGACAGAAATGATGAGTATTTAGACACTCATCAGGTACACGGCTTAGATTCAGTATGGCACTTCATCCTCAGACTGATGGACAGTCGGAGCGGACAATTCAGACCTTGGAGGATATGTTGAGGTCTTGTGCTTTAGAGTGGACAGGCCACTGGAATGATTACTTGTGTTTGGTGGAGTTTGCTTACAATAATAGTTGGCATACTAGTATTAGAATGGCTCCATTTGAGATGTTATATGGGCGTAAGTGTAGAGCGCCGGTTTGTTGGAATGAGGTCGGGGAACGACTCATTGAGGGACCAGAATTAATTAAGATTACTAATGAGAAGGTGGTTGTGGTCAGAGAGAAGTTGAAGGAAGCTCGTACTAGACAAAAGAGCTATGCTGACCGTCATCGTCGTGATGTTGTGTTTAACTCTGGTGATCGTGTTTTCTTGAAGGTTTCTCCTTTCCGAGGCATTAAGCTTTTCGGTATGAAAGGGAAGCTTAGTCCACGCTATATCGGTCCGTTTGAGATTCTTGATCGGGTTGGTGAGGTATCTTATCGATTGGCGTTACCTCCCCAATTATCGCATGTGCATGACGTTTTTCATGTGTCACTTCTTCGTGGGTATAATTATCATCCGCTTCATGTTGTGTCTTGCCCGTTCGATCAGATTCGGGAAGATCTTTCGTATAGTGAAGAACCTGAGGCTGTTTTGGAGCGTCAGGAAAGAGTCATGAGAACTAAAACCATTCCACCATTCCATTCGTAAAGATTCTTTGGAAGAATCATCCTGAGAGCGAGGCTACTTGGGAGACCGAAGAATCAATGCGATCCAGTTATCCACATTTCTCTTTGTGACTTGGTACGTATTCATTTTGATATCGCTTTCGATTTCGTATTTCTATTTCGCGGACGAAATTTTCTTTTTAGAAGGGAAGAATTATAACACCCTAAATTAAATACGACTTATAAAATACGCTATGAATTAAAACTTGAGTTATATATCATGTTATGACTCGAAACCATACAATATGAACATATAATCTAAAGTAAAATACGAAATGATACAAGAACTTTATAAATAAAGTATGGCACGTTTAAGAAGGCCTCTATAGGCCGAAAATTATAAAATATGTACACAACATATTTATAAAAGATAAGTATGAAATAATTTTGGCAAATTTGGAAAGTTCTAATCACCCTTTGATCACCCCCTAATTCTCGGCTCAATCCCCTTAATTCTTCTATTCCAAACCGTGTATTATACCCTCTCCAAGAAAACCCTAAACATTTTCTTCCTACTTCATTTGGACGGCAAGAGAAAAACAAACCAAAACCCTAAAAACCTTGTTCCATTCGACACAAGGAGAAGAAGGAGAAGCAACAACTTGATCTTGATCATTGTTTTCTTATTCAATTCGTATCATGATGAAGCGAAAAGTGTACCGCTTTTAAGGGGTCATTTAAGTCCTAAATCGTATTTATTTGATCAAATATTGCCCTAAATCGTTCCTTTTGTCATTTTAGGTACTTTTGAGAAGAAATCTGGAAAAGGAAGCATTTTGGACGTTTTTGGAGCATAAAAGTGAAGAAAACGACAAAGTCTCAAAATCTTGCTGGAAGTTACCTTTGACGGCGTCAGGATTAACCCTGGACGGCGTCATGGCTTGGCAAAAATGGTGGATGTGAAATTTACTCATGATAAGCCAGTGAAAATTGCATGGGAATTCTGACGGCGTCACCCTTTAATTTGATCAAGGTCGTCACGTTATAATTCAAAGAGGGACGGCGTCACGTTCATAGTCTGAGGGCGTCAAGCCTTGATAGGCCAGAACGGATTTTGGAGAGCTAAAGAGGGACGGCGTCAAGAAGGTCATCCGAGAACCTTAAAAGCGGCGAGGTGACGGCGTCACACTCCATAACGTGACGCCGTCAGATCTAAAAATCTATATATAGTTTTGCAATTCTTTGTCATTAGTGTGGAACTTATTGGGGAACTTTGTGTGTGAAAACCCTAGGACGAATTTGGCAGCTCTTTCAAGGCTTTTTGCCTTGAGATCTTCCATGTTACATTGAAGATAAGTTATCAATTAATCATTCAATATGTCTATGTGTTGTTTGATTCTATCTTATTCTTGTCTTTTGTTTAACATGTTAGGCTAGATTTATCTTGTGTTTGCTTAGATCTAATGAAACCTAGCTATTGATTATTGGTTATTAGTGTGTTGTTAGTTGTATTGGATGATTGTTCATCTATGTTAGGCTTAAGAAAACTGGCTAACTTCCTATTCGGTAACTTGCTTGAACGTCTTAAGAAACATGAACCAATGCGTACTAAAGGTTTTTATGGTTGTATTTAATGCACAAGCGAATTCTAGTGATCCCATGTTAGGAGCTTCCTAGCCGGCTCGACATAGGAGTGAAGTAGGAGCTTGTAGAGTTGGGGAAGTACGTACGCCACCCCACGAATGGTATTAAGGAATACACCCGTCATCCACGCAACTAATACACACTAATCAACCGGTAAAAGATAGTTAGGGAGTAAGGAAATCTAAGTAAACACATTTTCCTCCACATAAGTTTTCACCAACATTTTCATTTTCTGTTATTTTATTTTATTTGCATTCGTAGTAATTTGGGTTAGTTGACTAGCAACTAATTCCGCCCACTCTTTCAAACCCGAGATTTTACTTGCTTTCATAAAAATATAAAAACATAAAAAGAATCTTCTCTCACCCTTAGACCTATTAGAGTAATTTTTCATACCTAACGAACACTATTCCCTGTGGAGAACGATCAATCCCCCGTACTTACCACTACACTATACTACATCGGTCAGGTACACTGCCTGGTGGGGTTGTAAGCCTCTTGAGATCCCTCGAGAGGTAAAACCTGTTGTAAGGTTGCAAAACCACGCATCATATCACAACAAAGGTAATCGAATATACATTATTTAATCCATTCGAATTTGTTAAACAAAACATAACCGATCCATGTATATTATTTTCTTGCATTCGATCTTGATCAAGAAGGAGAAGAGAAGGTGTTGGTGATTTGTTCGACCTAGAAATCCTTGTGTTCTTATCCTATTCGATCCATACAAGAGGTACCATGTAAACTTTAATCTATAACAACATTTTCGGATCAATATGTGTCAATATAATTTATTGTGTTCTTGAAATCGGACATATATATAACAAACTAATCTCTCGGAAATAGTTATGCTAACTAAACGAATTTTAAACCAATGATACAAACATGAATTTTAATGGTTCTTTGGTCTAAAACTGAATTCAGTGAAATAGTGATCAAATAAAATTGGTTTGATGATTTTTAGAGGTCGGGATGGCAACCGTTTGATTTTTAGAAATTCATGGGTCAAAACTGCATTTCGGGGTATGAAAATTCAAGCGTGTTCTATGATTTTTAATTTAAAATCTATAACGAATTAAGACCTGAAATTTTGGCAGAATGAAATTTGGTATATGAGTTACATTGTGTAATTTTTGTGGATTTTTCTGACATGTTTAACTGGGGTGAATAATTACATACTTTCGGGGTGTTTCAGCAGGTCCAATTCGAGGAAGTGCTGTGTTTGTCGATTTTTAATTGGTACTTGTACTACTTAATAAAATCTGAAAAAATTATGTAAAATACTTAAGACATATAGGTATATCTGGGTAAAATTATAGAATTTTATAAGCTTGTTTAAGGTGTGTTCAAAATATCTAAAGTTGGACCTGTTTCTAATGTTAATTCTGAATTTAAGTAGTTACTTATTTAAAACACTTATAAGTATAATTGCTTCACCTTTTGAACCTAAATGAGTTAATTGTCATTTTAAAGGTATTTAACTAATGTTTTGATTAATTTTCATATTAACTTTTAACTTTGGCATAATTGCAATAGTAACCCTAATCTTTGGATAGTGATAATATGAAACCCAAATTATATGAATTAAACCCTAAAACTGCTAGTTCGGGAAATATAACTTAATTATGACCTAATTGAATGTATGAAACCCTAATTGGAGTTTAATCACTTTAAATGATCAATTAAAATGACTTGTGTAATTAGAAACCCTAATCTCACATTTACTTAATTTGGAAACCCTATTTTGACTTGTAAAACTCTAAATTGTGAAATGACATCATTTTATAATTATATTAATATATGAAACTCAATTTCGACATTAATAACTATTTAAACCTTTTTAAATACTATTTATTATTTTTAGAAACCCTAAATTGCTTTTAAACCTAAAATGGCTAAAGTTACTATTTTTGGAAAGTTACTAATTATGAAAACCTGCTAATTATGGAAAGTTACCTAAAATGGAAAGAAAACTAAAATGAAACCTTATGATTATGAAACTGTGAAACTTATAAGTAAACTTATGATTATTGTAGATCGGGTGAAGAAGGAGTGATCCCCTGCTTCCATTCATTTTATTGATTTGATTTGTGTGCTTTGATAAGGTACATATATTCTTTCCCTTTTCAGTAGGGATATTTCTATCGATCCTATGCCTGATATGATTCCCTTATTTGATTCATGACTTTCATTGTATGATTGTCATTCTTATTGATTCATTCTGACATTTATTTAAATGTCTCTGCTATGCTATACTTATGCTTTGCCATGCTTATTGAGTTACTATCTTGTTTCTCTTGCCATGCTAGATTATTATTGTTTTATGCTATGATAGATCTGTGCCTGAGCTAACCTAGTTGTGGAGGTACCATGACCATGTAGTTTAGGTATAAAAGACTTGTTCAAGTTGGTAGAAGTAAGACTATCCGTAGTGGGGACCCCAACCAAGCCCCTAAAACCCCCGAAAACGCCCCTCCTCCCAAAATTGCAGGGCGCTGAAGCCAAAAAAAATTTCCAGGCGTTGTAGTTACCACGCCCGCGCCCCTCTCATCCTTCAAAAAATCTAGCGCTGATCAAGCAAAATACCATTACACCACTTTTTCTTCCAAGCCCTATGGTGGCCCACACTGCCACATGGCACACCATGCCCCGTCCTATCTTACACACCATTACACATGGTCTAAGACCATACGTAGTGGGGCGTGTTTCACACATTTTCATGCCCGAAAACGCCCGAAAACACCCCCCCTCCACTACGCATGGGCGTGGTTCGAGCAAAAAAGATGGTAGGCGTTTTGTGCTCCACGCCTTAGAGCTTTGTTTGTTTGTTTCAAAATGCAGAATAAAAGTAATGAAGAAATGGAGAAATGGATAAAAGTAAATGAAGAAATGGTGAAATGGATAAGTTGCAGAAGAAGGGAAGAAAAAAAATGGTGAAGGAGGAAGATGGAGAAGAAGGAGTTGGTTGGTATTTGTTTGTTTATTATTATTATTATTATTATTATTATTTTTTAGTTTTATGTTTTATTTTAAGGAAATTGTTTTTTTTTTTTCTTTTTTTTTTTTCTTTTTTTTTTTTTTTTTTTAAGTTTAATTAATTAGTTTTAGTGATTAAAAAAAAAAAAAGTGTCACATGGCGCAAAACGCCCCAACCTCTCTTACACATCACTACACCACTTTTTCAACCAAGCCCCAGCATGGCCCACACTGCCACATGGCGCAAAACGCCCCACCCTCCCTTCCTTACCACTACACATGGTCTAAAAGAGCACTCCTTTTAGGCTTTTATGACAATTAAAATGCAAAAAAGTATTGACATTCAACAAGACATTCAGGCCTTACCCATCTCAGATAAAAAGGAAAAGATAAGATGCAGTGCACTTGAGTACGTAAAAAGTATACAATATGATTTATAAAGAAACTAATACACCACTCATATACCCTTTTTACTGATTCAAACCAATTTTCTTCACTTTATCAAATCGAACCTCGGCGCATTAATGTATTGGCGCCTAGCCTAGCATTCATCCTCCTCCTCCTCCTACTTTCATGCCGTTGTTTTTTTCCTTTCTCTTTATTTATTTCATTGACTTCAATACACACAACTCTTTATTTCACATTTAAAATTTCTTCATCTACCCCTCCATCTTCTTTACTATCACACGACACTATCACACCAAAAACACACTCCTTTTTTCACCACACATTACAATGCATTCTTTCTACTAGTCCTTTCCACATGTCTTATGTTTTAAAGCCAACAACAAGCAATAAATGGTTTGGTTTGTCAACAAATATTAACTTTGTAATATCTTAAGTCAGCACGCATGGTTTACATCCAAAAAATGACTATGACCATTTATTTCACATTTAAAAGAAGCGTGCATGGTTTGGCAAGCGCATACCAAAGTCAGTGCGCGCTTTGAGAACCGTAGCAAATAAACCTTTTTAGGTACGGTTTATTTGAGAACCTGACATTTTTTTTATATTTTGGTACGGTTTTCTCTCAAACCGTATAAAAAAGGCGTACCAAAAAATGTTTTGTGTAGTAGTGCGCGCATGGATGTCTATGGGCAGGCGCATAAGCTTAACACATGTGCTTTGTTTTTGTCGCCTTGGTTTGGCTTTAACTCTGTCAAAATTTTCTCGAGTGCGAATGGATTTTGGCAAGCGCATACCTTTTAACCAGTGCATCAGGCACACATAAGATTGCATCAGGCGCATAGGCATATGCCATATGCATCAGGCGCACAAGATTCGTATTTGTTTTTGGCATATGCATCAGGCGCATAGCATCATGCGCACAACATAAACATCATGTGTCTACTAAATCAGACGTTGGATGTATCAGGTGTCTTAAATCTAACGAATGTTTGTCGAAAGTTCATTTTGGTAAAATTGGATATGTGCGGTTTGTTTTGGTATTCTAGTATCATAAAATGGTCATTTAAATTTTTTTCCGATAAAGTCTTTATCAAAGTTTCGGGACCATCAAACATGGGAGGGGCAAAGTCTACACATCAATTATGCATCCACTTTGTGCATCGATACTTTTGCAATGGAAGGAGTGACATGTTACCGAATATAAGAATATGTTAAGTGAAGTCATCGTATTCTTATTTGGGTATCCAGTATATCCGAATAGCTTGACAAACGGAATCTTTTAAAATTTTGTATGTGCCCATTTAACACCCGTGTGAACAGTTATTTTTCTAATTGATAGTTGATTGAATATGAGATTGTAAAATTTGAAGACTTCTTGTTGCATATGGGATTGCTTGCTATTGTGATTTTCTTAATTAGCTAACACGACAAACCCAACACAAATAACCCTTGTCCCGAACCAAATGACATCCTTCAATTCAACAATGTGCTCCACCAAACTTAACCTTTAGTTAAAGAAGGTGATTTGAACACTCAAGTTTTGATTGACACACTCCATTTTATGCTGTAAATAGTTGTACATATATCACTGGATGCTTACTGTACTTGTATTTTATTTTAAAATCATCTCCCTTTAGTTAACGGCCAGCCCGACCACCATTGTTGCCTCCTTCACCTTATAGCACCGGGACGTTGACAACGCCCACCGGATCTAATGCTGGAAGCTTCATCCCTGCTAACATGCGTCACTATTTCTAAATTCATTTACAGCCGAATCACATAATCGCGAAAAATCGAAACATTGGGTTAACTGGTAATTCTCTCTTTCGAAATTCATTTACAGCCGAATCACATAATCGCGAAAAATCGAAACATTGGGTTAACTGGTAATTTTAGCTAAAGAAATTCCAGTTAAACCGGATAGCAAATCGAGAAAAAAGTTAACCAGATAGCAAATCGAGAAAAACCAAAGCATCAGGATACCGGTTGTTTTGGTTCAAGAAATGCCCGAACCAATATATACCGAGTTTCCAAATAGGTTGATTGAAGCTTTCACGAACACCCCCACTTATAAACTACTCCAAATATTGCTCCCTCACCAATGTGGGACAATTTCACTGTTGTTCCAAGTGACACATTTTATTGGTCGATGTCTCATTAACTTTAGCACATTGAAATAGTGAATGGAAAATTTCTGGAGTTACTCATTTCATTTGTTAGAAGTTGCAATAAATACTAAACAACAACGTAACCAATCTTATCGGAGCGGGGTACGGGTTGCAGTAAATACTATAGTTAGAATAATAAACATCTAAGACAATACAATAAACATGTTTGGTCAGACATATAATGTGAGACGATAAATGATTAGCTGAATATGATACTCATAAATCAAACAACGACTTGTCAGATTGGTAAACGTCTGAATGACGAATAGAACACTTGTCTTCTCTAGTAAATAGCAATAATGCAAATTAAGACGGAACCTTGCAAGGAGCCTAGGATAATCACTTGTATAAATGGAAGGTTTGTAGTAAGTTCTTTTTGTTTCGTTTTAGTCTGTTTTGCGGTGGAAAGAACAACGTTTAATTTTATGCAGCGTCAGTTTTTCAAATAGAGGTAGTCTAGGACATAAAACTTGTTCAAGTTTGTAGAAGTATACCAACACTCATTTATGACGAACACTATACTAAAAAGTGTCGAAATTTATAAGGCATTCAAGCCTTCCCCGCATAATAAGGAAAAGAGAAGATGCTATGCAGTTGAGCTTGTAAAAAGTTTACAATATGATTAATGAAATCTTTATCAACGTTTCAAGATCATCAACATTGGGGCCATTTCCATGGCCTAAGGCTTGTAGCAGTCGATCGGTCAACAATATCAGTCGACTGATTATTTGGTCGGTCGAGCCCATTGTGGCAAAAACAAAAATATCGGTCGAGCAAGCTTGTTTTCTCCGTATCGGTCTAAATCTTGACCGACTTTTGTTAAACTTTTTATATATATATATATATATATTATATATATATATATATATATATATATATATATATATATATATATATATATATATTACATAAAATAAAATACAAACAACACAAAATATTATCCACACTCTACTTCAAATTCAAATTAAAGGCTAAAGTACGAGCGGGAGGATTCAAAATTCAAATTCAAATTCAAAAATTTCCCTATATATACCCACGCTCTTTTGTTTCTCATATACACAACTCACACACAGATTCTCAACAATGTCTCGCAAAGACTTCTCCCAACAATTCCCCTGTCACCACGACTTCTCACAACAATTCCCCAGTCACAACGACTTCTCACAACAATTCCCCCGTCACAACGACTTCTCACAACAATTCCCCAGGCGAACGGAAAATGAAGTTTATAACACTCCACCGAAAGATATCTTTCCGGTATTCCAACCGGAAAATGAACCGCTTAACACTCCACCGGTTGTGGAACATCAACCCAATCCGTTTGGACTCACTAAGGATGAACTCCGACTTCTTGAACAGGATAAGGAAGTCAGGAGAGAAACTGAAGAAAGAGAATTACGAGAGAAAGCTGCTCATAGAGAGCAGGAAGAAAGAGAAGCAGACTACCTTAGGAACAACTGGTTTGACATTATGGAAGCAGCGTATTATAATGGCGAGTTTAGGGATGCAGAGTCTTCGAGCGACGAGGGTTATAACTCAGACTTTTCGTTGTAATTTGTATTTTTATTTTTATTTCCGTATCGTAGTTTGTTAATCTGTAATTCGTGTTTTCAATTTAATGTTTAATTTATGTAATGTTTTTTATTTTTAATAAATTTTAAATTTGTTGTTTAAAATATTTGAATTAAAAAAAATAATAAAAAAAATATAACTCGGTCACTGACATCGGAGAGAGAAAACTGATGTTGCACGGTCATGCTGGGAAGGCCTACTTAAATTAGAAACTTTTAAAATTCAGCAATCCAAGTTATAAAGCTAAAAGTACAAGTAATTAAAACACATTTTCTAACATTAAATACAATTACAAGTTCTTAAGCTCAAAGTACAACTAATTCAACATTGCTTATTATAGTAAGAAATACAATTAAAACACAATTAAGGTGGTCAAGATATTTAATGTAGTCAATTAATTAACTGGTCAATAAATATAATTAATGCAGTTATTAAAATACAACTTATCAAGCATATTATACAACCAACTTAAACACAATTATTAAACGTCACTAATACAAATAATAAAGCACATTATACAAATATTCAAGTCCGAACGGGCAACGGGCCAAAAGGGCTCGAACCCGAATGGGCAACGAGACAAAAGGGCTCGGGCCCGAAAGGGCAACGGGCCAAACGGGCTTGAGCCCGAACGGGCAAGGGTTAAACGAAATTCTTGATATCCGTAAATTTAAATTGTCAAAAAGAACATAATAAACTAAAATACATGATTCACCAGAAAATTTTATTTCAGGGTCCGCCGCTGCAACGCGCGGGTACCCTGCTAGTGTTTGATAAAGTACATATCAATTATGCATCAATCTTTTTGCAATGGAAGGAGTGACATTATACTCAACAATAATATGTTAAACACAGATTGAAGTCAACAGATAGTATTATATATGTACTCATTTTATGATTTTATCCTACTGTATAAAAATTTCAACTCTTCTCATTCGGGCAATTGGAGATCCCTCATGAACATGGTCTTTTCTTGACAATATAATTCACACTGATGTCGCCTATTTGCCTTCTTCAAAGATAAACTAATAGTAAAAGCAAGATTTGAAGACACCCGTTATTGTGCTAAGTGATAGTTAATTGAGAATTCAATATCTGGATTGTAATTAGGACTACCAGCACTTGGATATGGGATTGCTAAGAATTGTAAAACTTTTGGTTTTAAATACAGGATTGCTTACTACTGTTATTCTTTTGGCTATGGATTTGGAATTTTTTTTCTTTCTTTTTCTGCTGTTTTCCCCAGTTTCTTATTAGGTAACCTGACAAACACGACACACAATAACCCTATGCTCGACTTAACTGGCACCCCTAAATTAAGATACGTGCTCCACCAAATCTAACCTTCAGTTACAGGTAAAAAGATGCAATCTGGCAATCAAAGTTGGTTGGGACCATAGGTGCAGGTACACATCGACTATTATATGCCCGATATCAGTAAAGGTTTCATCCGTGTTTCTACACATTCAATATGTCACTCATAAATGTGCATATTAAAAACTGCGTAGACAAAATTGTATGTTCCATTTAATAACATAAGAAAGAAAAGTTATCAGTTTACCTATCTGTCTTCCTTAATTCATTGAAACAATTGCTGAACAAAGGACATAAAATCCCTTCCTAACTTATTCCAACATTTAGATAAGTTGTTCTGCCAACATTGTCTTGTTCATGTCAAAACATAATGGTCTTCCAAGTGCCATGAAATCTATAACAAGAACCGCTACAAAGTTATAGTGAAGGTAAGTTTGCAGAATTCCAACAGACGAAAGTTTCTTAGCATTACCTCCATATAGTGAGCTGAATGCAGCTAGAGACCGATTTAACGTTTAATGGGAGTGTGCATGCGCTCTACAATCTTGTTAACAGCATCGCGAGACATAACCAAAGTGTCATGTAGAAGGATGCTATACACATTCAAACCCTGCAACAAACAGAAACATTTCATCTAATAATATCCATTTATAATAAGTTCCAGTCACTGAGACAATAGTTAGTTTGACCCTGATTCAATATGTTAAGTGCATAACTCCCATCCTCGGATCTCCAATTTATTCAATATGTTACGACACATTCACTTATTACACCAGAAAAATGGACCAAAAAATTGAAAACGTTAAACGGTAAAAAAAAGAAAAACATCAGACACATGAACAGACAAATTTATTATCCACAGTCCAAGATAAGCAAAATTATAAAAAAGCATATTGCATAAGAATTTGGAAAAAGTATGTTAACACTGTGTAGGATACAATGTGTCTAACATCCAGTTTCTTACAGTATTTTGTTGGCATTCTAGTACAAAATAATACAATTACCACTGAATTTCTTTTGTTCACTTTCCAGCCGAAAACATACTATGTAGCACTAAAGGCTTGTAGCCTAGCGGTACCCCATGTGTGAGAATGCTCTTTAACCAAATGGCTGTGGGTTCAAGTCTCGTAGGAGACATTTGTGAAATATTATGTGTGAGATAGGTGGTATAGGCGTGTAATAAATTGTCGTTCAAAAATAAAATAATACTACGCAGCCTTTTACTAAAAAACCTTAGCCGCAATACATCTTAATAGGGAAAAACTAGTCATTTAATTAATTTATTTATTTATTTTTGGCCAGAACAAGCCATAAAGATAAAGTTATAAACCAATTTAATCCAAAAACTAGATTATCACTGGAACACCAGCTTCCTGTTGTCATATTTGAGACAGTAATTATTGATATTTTTTAGTTTCAAACAAATAATGTTTTGGGTCAAGCCAACCCGGACCCTTTGACCGGTATTGAAAAGATTGTGTTTCAGATTTGTTATCCAAACCGCACAACCCACCCGTCTTGGTACATTTAACCTCAAACAATATATACAAGACAGTGATATTATTTCCCCTAAAGGCCGCTTTTTATTAATAAATAATACTATAGTATCAATAGGGTTAGTGTGCTAGTAAGAAAGTGATAACCTATAAAAGGTTTATAAGCCTCTGTATAAGAAGAATTCCAGCTTTAGGTTCTAAACGATAAATGATTCAGCTATATAAATAACATTAAGAAAGAGATGGTAGCTTACAATGGAGGGAAGAACATTAACATAATGTAAGTTTTGAGTAGCAAGCTTTAGATTGTCATCAATTGGACCCCCATCCACCACCAGAAGCTTTTTGGTGTCTTCCATTTGACTGACGTAGCTCACAACATTCTTTGTTTTGTGAGTGGGAAGCTCTAAATCATCAAACACCAAAAGCTGCATATTGGCTTATTCTCGTGAGTTATTTCACATATACTAAATACATTATACATATCAAATACATGATTAGCAAAAATGAATGACCAGATGTTTTATAAAGCATTATGCAGAGCTAAGCAGCCATGTAATCTATAGGATTATAGGAAAGACGAACGTATCAAAATAGTGTTATGGAATGTGTTTGCGCATGTTTGATGTAGCCTGCATTAACGCTTTTAAAAACATTAGGCAACAATAAATCAGCTTTGACTTCACTATCCCACTTCATTCAGCCTTCAAATGCTATTTCTGCGCCTAGCACTCAATTACTTATGCAAGTCGTTTAAGACCAAGCCTACCTGTGTGACCTCTTATTTGGCTTACTGCTTTTGTTACACTGGTTATTGCTCACCACTACTTCAACATTATAAAACAATAAATCATTTGCCATCTTATGTGGGTATTTGGGATTCCATTTTTGTAATTAGCAATCCATTTTCACATGAATGGGTTGAAATTGCAACGCATACACGCTATTATGATTAGAATTTATATCAAGACTTAGGTTATTTATCATGCTCCGCATACAACAGAAGAAAGAAGGGTGAGAAGATAACTTGCCTTTCCTTCTGCTGCACGAGCAGAAAGCGCTATCTTGAGCCCTAGCCGCCTGACCTTTTTGTTGAGCTTATGAGCATGGCTGCGTGGCTTTGGACCATGCATGACAGCACCATGCCTAAACTGTTGTTCACAATTTACATACATTAAACAATATCCATAGGACAAAGTGAACAACATTTACTTGCAGGTTTAGTTCACAAGTTCTTACAATTTTTTTTAAAGGCAACAATATATAACACAAAACAAAACAATACGACCCAAATGGCATCTCCCTTTCTCAATAGTTCTCATAAGTTCTTACAATAGTTGCAATTTAGTTAGGTTGTTTGTCACTGTAAGATCTCAAAGCATAATTTGATCTTATTTCAATGTATTTCGGTCCTCTCATGTTCATCATGTTGTGCGAGATAATAAGTGAGTGGGCTCTAAAATATCTTTGTTAGGGAACCGTTTATTTTATCTACTTTTTTTTTCTTCAAATTGATACAATATGACTATCATGGAAGATTAAACATGAGAACTACATGCAAGTATTCCAATCCAATTTCTATACAATGTAAATTTGCCAACCAAAAAAAAAAAAAAAGAATGTCTAGAAAGATATATATGACACAGTAAATTACCTGAGGTCCGCGCAATGATCCATGTCTTGCTCGACCAGTACCCTTTTGGGGCCATGGCTTTCTTCCCGTTCCACTAACCTCACTTATAGTTTTTGTTGAATGGGTTCCCTGTCAGATGCAAACAGAGCATAACTTTCAATCAAGTACAGATTACCATCATATAGAAAGAACTAAAATATTCATTTAAAAAAATCTAATTGATGGTCATATTTGCAACATCTGACCTGAGCAGGTTTGGAGCCATGTTTTAGGTTGGGAGGGTGTAAATAGGTCTGATATTGGGATGGTCATACATAACCTAATTTTCAGTAGTATAATGTTGAGATTATTGATCTCCTGAGTCCTGACTATACATAATAGGTCTAATACACAGAAATACATGGTCCCTCCATCCTTATATAAATGAAACACTTCCTTATTTGGCATTAAAAAAACCTATAAAAATTGATAGCATTGATTTGGTGAACGGAGTTTCTCTATTTTGTCCTTACAGAACCATATTCTAATTGCTTAACTAGTATTAACCCACTCTCATCTAACTATATTTTTGGACTTTTTAGTCAAATGTGGCATGTATTTTGGCACACACAGAATAAACACACGGTTGATGTAACTGGATAAAAATAATATTAAACCAAGCATTTGGCTATTTACACACTGACGCTGAGATCAGGAAAAGGAAAAGAATAATTTTGGATGAAATACGAAATGTTAATGTGTATAAAAAGAAAGAAAATAGCACCTGTTGTCGTTTTGCAAGTTGCCATCTTACAACACGATGAATAATATCCTTCCTAATGGGTACATCAAAAACGTCGCCGGCCAACACCATCAGTCCTTTGTCTTCATTCTGAAAGTTTGTGACTGGGATCACCAGGTCCTGTAATTGCCCTGTATCCATGTTTCAGTGAACAGATCAGCATGAGACAATCACATCAAGGTGTTGGTTATTTCCTAAATGTTGATTATGCATTGTAAAAAGATAATGTGGTATTTACCTTTTAGACGAATTTTCTACTACCTCTTTGACCATGACCCTAGTACGAAATATTGACCAGTAACTAGATCCATATGACTCCCCTTTTTTTCAAATTGAATATAGTTAAATACTCCATTAAATTATGTAGCTAATCAATAGATGTATTTGCTTTGGAGGTTATGCACATTTTACTGACTAGAACTACTGCAAAACATTCGAGCTTTTCCACCTTACAAAATTCAACATAGGTAAAACTTATTATGTATAGTCAATTGCTTTCTTAACAGCCATGACCAAGAGAATGTATTACTTCAAAGAATAGAGTGATAAAAAATTAATCTCTAGTAAAGAACATTGGAGAAATGTCAAGAATTTCTATGAGAGTAAAAACTGCTAACAGTGGGTTAAACCATTTGACTAGCATTAGAACCTCCATATACACAAAAATCAAGGTACGCAGCTACTAATAGCCTGCAATCTAAGACTTATATGGAACTCAAAGTTCTAAGCCACAACCAACATAGGAGATTTATTACTAGTCCACAACCCATGCCCTAGAAGGGACTTATAATTCCAACGTAAAATCAATAGGGACGGAATTCCAGAAAAACACATGAACATCCAACAAACAATAAACATTATAAACTATCATTAATCATATCTATTTGACTCATTTTCTTGCTTCTAACCAATAATGGCCATGAATTACACAAGATGCCACCAAAAGGTCTAGCTTTACTCTTCTATGTATAAAAATGGCGCTTGATGCTTTTTCCACAATAGGATAATGGGAATTGTGACCCATACAACCACTTAAGGGTGGCCTAGTGGCAAAAGGGCTTGTGGCTATCACTCTAAAATGTGTGAGGTCTCAAGTTCAATTCCTGCTAGGTGCAAACAACCTTAAGTGGCCACGCCAACCTTCTGAAAAGGGAGGGCTTTACCTGGTTTGAGTCTGTGTGGCGGTGGGTTCAAACCCCGTGAATTAGTCGGTCAAAAGGTCGGAAATCATGGTTACCAAAAAAAAAAAAAAAAAATGTGACCCATACAAGCAAGTAGATAGCGTTTTGGTGCGAATTATTAATTTGACATGTGCGGTGTCCTCTAAGGTACTTTATGAGGTATAAATAGGAACCGTTTATCCATTTCTTTCCAGGTAATGATCTATAGACTTATGAAAAAAGCCACATTGACACCATACTGTATTAAAAAACTGAAGCTGGTTGATGAAATATCATCCACATACCTATAGCACGTTCCTCAGTTATAATCTGTTTTCTGGACAATAGATCAGATGGGAATGAACCTTCACTTGACTCTGGGCTTAGCATGGAAGTACACATTCCTCGACCGCCCATCATAGGAAATCCTGTCTGCATAAATTGTAGAGTATACTTATCAAGATATCAAAAGCTCAATCATCCATTCTATCAAGAACTTTATAAGCATGTCAAATCAGCTACTTAAGTAAACAAGAAACATCATCTTAAGAGAGTTGGAAAGTTATAATCCAGTAATATGGTAAAGGAACAACACCTAAACCCTGAAAGAATCACATTATGGAAGAATACCAAAATGCAGGCAATAATCAACCCAGAATTATAGGATGCAAACAATATGTTAATGTTTGATACTTTAATCAGCAAATATAAACTGAAATATTTTGGTCATATTAGGTCTTACAATAGCTAAGAGAGTGATTATTGCAATAATTAAGGAACATGCCCAGTACAGCTATTTCATATAATCATATATGAATCTAACTTAATGAGAATTAATAATATATCTTTGAAATGACAAGCAAAGATAAAGGCTCAAAGACATAGTTGTGTAATATCTAAGTATCAGAATCCAATAGGTGTGTGCAATTGTTTGCGTGCGTGTGGAAGGGTGTATTATGCAACTGTAGAAACAAATCACTTACAACATAAACTATCTCATAGTTTGCTAACTAAGAACACATTTTCAAGCTCAATCTTTATCATGCTAACTTTTAATAATTATGAACATACTAGGTGGAAGCATCAAGTGGAAAACAAATTGCTACTAGGCATGAAGAGCAAAAGACAAATGAATGCGTTAATTTAAAAGTTTAAAAAACCTATATATCCATTTCACCACTCTCCATTAAGGAATGAGATTGTTTATCATGTACCTCTACATGTTCCCAATCCAAAAAAAAATTGCACAAAGAATACATCCCACTTGAGGTTTTAGTAAGGAGTAGGAATACACTACTTCCTAGGCAACAAGGTTAAGGATTTGATATACGGAAAAAAAGTCTTCATATATAAGTTCATTTCAAATAATCGAGTTATTTTGATCAGCATAAGACTTTATATTGAAGCAACAAGATCAGGGATATTTATTTGGCTTTAGTCAAATCAGAAATATTGAACACGATCCTAGGGTATGTGCAAAAACTTTAACGTAGTCATTCACATTTCCTCAAGTTTAATACTTCAAATTGAAGGAGTTTTGACTGAAACTTATTTGAAGCATAGGAGACACCGACACCGACACCGACAAAGTCAAATTAAGTAAATTCTAACCAACTACGTTATGCAAAATGTTTTCATTTTTGTAATATCCACCGTCTGTAATGAGCCTAAGGGCCATAGCAAAATAGTCAAACCTACTGTAAACAATTATGATTCAGAAGAACACCATTCCAAAATCAATGAAATTTCTAAACGCAGTTAGACTCACAAAACTCCTTATACACAGTAAATGCAATCCAATTAAAGCTTAACGAATACTATATCAATCGTATTAAACGTTTAAAATAAAGCCTAACGAAAGACGATTTACCTTAAAGAGCGAGTACTCCGTAAGAGGCTGAGCATCACCAATGTCATGATCACGCAACGCTATTGCAAAATTTACATATAATAAGCCCCCCGAGTTAGTGAAAATAAACAAGAGACTGTAACTAATAGAAAATACCATTAGAAAAAATGTGGAAAGATCGCTGCTGATAAATTGAACTCGCGAAACATAACAACCTCCTTGAACACGACGACAACGCCATGCTAGTAACTAAAATTAATTATATAAACCTGTAATCAATTTTATAAAAATAAAAATGACTATGCTGACGTGGCAGAAGCAGATTATTAATTAGAGTAGTTTTGAATACATGATAAGAAATAATAAACTGAATATTAAAAACGATAAGAAATAATAAAAGGGAGTTAGTTACCTGATAATGAACGGAATATGCATATGTAATCGTGAAATGACGGTGGTTTGTTACGGTGGAGTTTTAGGGCAACTTCAATTGTACTATTGTGTTTGCAGGATTAATGTATCGGGTCGGGTTTATTTTTAAATACTTGGGCCTTACTTCAATGGGCCAATATTCTAATACACTTTGGGCCATATACAAATTACTCCTACTTTGTTTCCATTCCAATCTCTAGATTGTTTTTTTTTTTATGTAAAGGGTTTTACACCAGTAAATATATATCAAAAAAATGTTAAGTACAAATGAAATGTGGCAGAGGTTGATATACTAGTGTTTATGACAGGCCATAAACACAAACAAACCTAGCTACATATTACAAATCGCCTAACTAGGTAAAATAACAAGATATAATCCTTTAACAAGATAGCATCCCGCCTTCCACCCAGAAGCACAAAGGGAGCAAACTGACCCAATCTATCTCTAGATTGGTTTGGTCTAGCTAGGTGCATTTTGTTTTGCAAGTAAATGTGATGTGATTCTTGTTTGTTTTATTTATTGTGGTATATATGATTTGGATTTGTGATTTAACAATTCGGAAGTACTAAATACGTAAGAACGAGGAGGTTGAGCCGTGCAGTGCAACGAGTTTCAAGACAGTGTATGCCTGCATGATGTCGCTAAGTATTAAAACTCTTAACCTCGGATAGATTTGATATGTCTTGATTTTATTGAAACAACATAAGACATTACATAACCGATAGAACAACAAATAACACAACGAGAACAAAACAAAGAGCTTTTTGCGGGAAAAAAAAATGAACAATCAATGCTTAAAAGACAGAGTAAAAATAGGTTTACATGTGAACTTGATTGGCGAAGGCGAAGGTGCAAAGATGGGTTAAAGCAGTAAAGCCTAAACCGGTTCTAGGCCCGTCCCAAGAAAAGTTGGTCCCAAAACGACCGGTCCGAACAAGTGGTCCTTATGGGTCCATTATTAGCTTACAATTAAATGACATAAATATATATTAAAGACATAATAAATGTTCTTGAATAAAGAATTCTTGTATATGCATATCTGTTTGGTGAGTGCCGTTGAGGTGAAGTAAATTCATTCTCTACAAACTATACTTTAGCTTTTGGAGACTTGGAGTAAAGCAATCAACAAAAGTTAAAGGCACTCCGTTTGTATGTTATTTCAAAGTAATGTGAAAGTAAATTGAACTGTACTCTTTATAATGTAAGGGTGAGCATCGGTTCAAAACCGGACCAAACCGAGACTGAATTCGACCAAAACCCTAGATCTGAGGGCCGGATCGAATGAATTCGGTCCGGTCCGGTCCTTCGGTCGGTCCGGGCCAAGAAGGCATAATGGTCGGTTTTTACGTAAGACCGGTCCGGACCGGACCGGACCGAACCGGACCGAGACCGAAATAAGGAAATGTTGGGACCGAGACCGGACCGATGGTCCTTCGGTTCGGTCGGTTTTCTCGGTCTCGGTCGGTCTTGGGTCTGCGATGCTCAGCCCTATTATAATGTACTAGTTTTAGATCCTCGACATATTTTTGTTAGATTTGTTTTTGCAAATTGTACATATAATTTTATTTTTATTGTTACAAATCGTTGCGTATCTGTAAAATTAAAAGCTAAATTAAAATAATACTTTGTTTACATAAATGATACTTCTATTGTTGACGGTGCATCATGAATTAACTCATTAGAACTGTTAGATTGAAGTGTTATTCAATCACAACCATTATAATTCCTCGATTAAAAGCAATTTCTCATCTGATCTTCTTTATAATTTCGCCTTTTGAGCTCCTTAATTAACTCACTTTTGTTGCTTCTAATTTTCTCTAAACTTATTTCAATATTACTAATCCATCGCCATTCGTTTACTAACTATGTCTCTTATACAACCTTATATTTATGTCTTCTTTTGCATGGAGTCCAAATTGACGAAACAGAGACAAGATAGAGTGTAGCTTGAAAAATTATTATTACCGGCCCGTTACTAATGAGTCGCGACGTCGATCAAAAAATATTTTCTTTATTCGTAATTCCATTTTTACGGGCAAAACTAATAATCTGATTTATTATTATTATTATTTTTATTTTATTTTATTTTTTATTTTTTTTGGAATTTCAAATACATTATATGCTCATGCATGGCTAAATGTAGATGACTTGTGATAATACAATTACATGATAATCCTTTTTGCCAGATAAGGTATTTTCATTTATGTTCGGCCTGCTTATAAATGATAACGAGAAGAAAAAATAAAATGGGAGTGGTGAGAAAGAATTTTAGCACACATTTCAAATAAGAAAGAAATTTAAGGAGAGACGCATTATTTTTGTAAGTGTATCTAAAATGTGCGGTTGCGACTTCTAACCCTTCTCATTTTATTGTTGTTACTCTTCTTATCATAATTCTACAAATTTATATTATATTATCAGAATAACAAAAACAAACGTTAGTAAAGAAGCCACTGAAAAAATCTACGTCCCTGATCATTATTGTTTTAAAGTAAGTAATCTACTATGTTGGAAAAAAATACGCATGCCGACTTTGTCAAAAACATGAAATGGTATTACATGCTATTTTTTTGCATCATAAATTGTCAAAATAACTTCGGAAGTATATACAAGAAAATGATTTACATGACAGTTTAGATATGTCCAAAATAAAAAAGATACTTTCTAGCTAAGAAATTAGGCATATTATTTGGCATCATGTTTGATATTTCTTATTCTCTTTTGAACCTTGAAGTCAAATCCCAACTTACGGGAATCTAAATCCAATAAGGACATGGAGTCGTGTAGCAAAGTTAGCATACTCTCTTTATCTCTAAACACACTATCCATAATCCGATGATTTATTCTCACTTCGGAGCCGGTTCGCAGAATCTATCCCTGCACTCCGACTAACGTAGCATGCTTCTTTGTCTTATTTCAAGGCATAGCAAGTTTTCTAGAAGTATCTCATCTACGGCTCACGTAGAACAATAAAAATTAGTTACTAAATTTAGAAAGAATTAGGATTTGATATTTGGTTTTGTTCCAACTTGTAAAATGTACGATGTATTTAAGTGGGGATCGCGAGATATTCAATGCATTTGGTCCTAAGATGTGCCTGGATGATGGATACGTTGTTATTAACGTTTTGCTCAAGTGAATGTTCTTCATTTATTTCAGACAATAAAAATTTGACACTGACCTATAACCGGAAACCACTTAGAAAAGAGCCACTCACTGTCATCTTGATTAGCATTCCACCACAATTGTTTTTCCATTTGATAGTTTGTTATGCTTCTTGGTTATTGTTCTAAAGCCATGCCAAAAAAAACAACAAAAGAATAGCATGGGCAGTACAACAATTGTATTTTAGGGCATACGTTAACCTTTTTTTCTCATTGGATTTTGGATCCTCGTGGTTTTTTTTTTTTTTTTTTTTTTTTTTTTTTTTTTTTTTTTTTTTTTTTTTTTTTTTTTTTTTTTTTTCCTCAAAGGTATAGATTTCGAAGTTTGTTCAAGATAAGATAAGGATTTTATGAGTTTTCTTGGAACGTTACCAACCATAATTTTTGTTGATATGGCTTAATAATCGCATGTTTCATCCTTTGTTTTTACATTTTAGATTTATGATTTCTTTTTACCATAGCTCGGAAAAACTTAAAATTGCCAAAAATTATGCAACATCTCTACTTCGGTACCCTTAATTGGGCAAAATCACCCAAAAGTACCATTAATTGAGAAATAAGTTGAGTGACTAAAAATCAAAATTGAACAAAGTACAACACATTTGTATGGCATGTTGCCCTTAATTGATTGTTCATGAAATAGACATATAGGAACTTGCGTTACCAAATGTGGTTTCCTGCGTAAATTATTGTACTAGTATGCAAATATCGTTGTTCATTTTATAGGTGATATCTTAGCTAACATGCTATCGTCATTAATATGTTTTGATTTTAATTTATTTCAGTATGAAGTGTGGAAGGGTCGAAATTTAAAGTGACTGATAGAATGTAAATATGTTGGTTTTTCAATCTTTCTCCTTAAACAAAAAAAATATAATGGTACATCATGTAAATTTTATTAATCGTAAAAACAGTTTTACACCATTAATATTATGGGACTCTCAACCGACACGTCTGTAGGATATTGAAGAATGTTCGTGTATTCATAAACCAAGTTTTATTCTTAATTAGTGCATCATACTCATCTGTTATGGCCTATATCAATCTTATCTAACAACTATAATCAATGGGAGGCACAAGAGAGAAGTGTGGTGAAGGAATTCTAGTGAGAGAAACTTACATATAAAAACACACACCTCCAACTGCCAAATGGGAGGGTTGGAGGGTATTTATACTTTTACAAGGTGAGTGGGCTTGGACTATTCTTTGGGCTTTCTTTTTGTCTATTAGATTAACTCAAGCCCATTGACTATTCTTTTAACTAAACAACTACACTTTTACAAAAATAATAAAACACAAATGACCATCACTTTTTATAAAAGCTAACAATCTCCCCCTAAGGGATAGTCATTCAAATGACGCTCCGTGTGATTAGGTCTTTCGTCTTCATTATCTTGAGCTTAGTGTGTTGTTTTAGAATAGTCTTGCTTCTTTGTTCCTTCATGCTTTGTGATCTTCAAAGTATCGTCTTTTGGTCGTTCTTGCTTTGATCAACATCTTCTGTACCGTTGCATCGTCGTTGTAGATGTTGAAATGTATGATGATGGTGAATGGACTTTCGTCAGTACCTGCATAAAACAGTTAGCAATAAATCGTCCAGCACTTACAGGTTCAGATTTCGAGATCGTTAACAGCATAGTGTGAAAACTTTCTCTAATCTTAACCAAGGCCGTTGAGAGCCTCTGAAGTATACCGGAGTATCACTTCAAGACTGTAGACCGTTTGAAGCACGTAACCATCATTATATAAAGCAAGATCCTTAGATCTCATTAAGACTCTTACAACTTGTGTCCTTTTTGGTGAATACAAGTGTATTATATTTGAAGTGTTCCTAAGAGATCTTTTGATGAATCTCGTGGCTCTAGACTCAATAATGTGCGTTTTGGTTTTAGTCATCGGAGGCATGGAGCAGAGTGCCACCTTTTCAATATCAACACATCTCGGAGTAAGAGGCCGATAGATTATGTAGTGTTCTCCGTGAGAAATGAAACAAATATCTTTTAAGAGATATCTGAGTGGCTAGGAGGGGTGGTGCAGCGCGTCACTGGGTTCATGACGTCTTGTCTTCAATATCAGTATCAACTTGTGATAACCGATAGCAGATGTATTGACCCGGTTTCTGACCTAAGTTTTCATGGAGGGCTATTTCTTTTCACCCTTTCATTCAACTTTTCTTTTTAATTCTTCAACCCCTTCTTTCCCTTTCTCATTTACTCCTTTTTTTCAATCTTACCTAAGGACTTCTAATTCTAAACTATTGAAATTGTCCTTTGGTAGATCCCTCCGGCTCTGGCGGATCATTGGACATAACCTAACCATAATCACCTTATTACTCTATGATTATCCTAGATTATTGATCACTTGCCATAAAACCTTTTGAAAATCTCTCAAAGTGTTTATGGGTAAAACACATTTTTTATAACACTTCGAGAGTTTTGCATTTTCTGAAATACTCCCCCTTCACATGTGCTCACGCCTTTTAAGATAAATTTGCACATGTTGGGTAGAGTTCGCACATTTTGAATTGATCGATTTTCAATGAACATGACCTTCGCGAGACACGCTTACATCACTAGTTAGACTAGCTTGAAATTATTACCCGTCCTGGTCATATTCAATGATCATCTCTCGAATTGGTACATTCTACTCAGACAAGTCCTTTGCGAGACACGCTTACATCACTGGAAAACCAGTTTGAAATTATTACCCGTCCAGGACAAGTCTTTTGGATAACGAACATTTTAACCAACCCGTATACATTGGTAACCTGGTTGAACGAAATAAAACTATTTTTCCTTAGGACAAATTTCTGGTAAACTTTAGTAATTTTTGTGTACCATAACCCCTGCAAGTTTTAATGAAGTTATTGTGATTTACAATTATGTTTATATAAGGGGATTTTGAAGCTTTTTATGCGGATTTGTGGATGAAAATGAAATGTCAAATAGAAAGTATTTAAGATGTGTTCTAACTTTAACGTAATAGTCATAGAAGCTCATTCGATTTTAGGGGAACTAAAAGCCTTTTTTGCTAAATAATTTTTTGATAAAGTTCGTTTTATATTCTTCGTGTACACATCTGTAACCACTCGTAAAATTTCCTATTTACTTTACAGAATTATTATCCTTTTTCCACGGGTAATTTTTTTTATTTTTATTTATTCGATTGTATCTCCTATCTTATGTGACGTAGCTCACATCCTTGATAAACGTGCTCCCACACAGACCTGCCTAATGAATCTAATATTTATTTCATAAACACCATTATATGAAAACATTTCAAAATACCATTTACCACTTTACGATAAATTCTTAACAAATGTATAAACAAAATATTCATTAACTATATAAGAGTTTCTAGGAAACCCTAAATTCACCACAACACCAAATATGAATAACTAAATTCTAAAACATAAAAATACAATTCACCTGAGCTAATGTACAAGTCATCAAAGCACTAGAAACCCTAATTCTATTTCAGCTCCCGATAAAACCCTAATTTCACATAACTGTGATTTTATGTATTCATTTCACAAACCCTAATTTATTTATACAATATTTTTACAAAATATTAATTTTACAAGTTATCTAAGCTAGAGTACAAGTCCTTTATGCATAAAATCATTTATTTACAAAATATTTATAAAAATCCTACTTATATTTATTTTTTAAAAAAAAGGCATAAAGTACAAACCATTCATGCATAACTTTTATAAATTATTTTTCCTAAACTCTTTAATTATTTTTACAAGTCTTTTAACACAAAGTACAAGTACCTAATGCATATAAACTAAAAATCCTATGTATTTACTTTTAAACATAATAAAACTTAACAAATAAATTTTATAATAAATTGTTAAAACTATATTTTTCTCACATATTAAATTATTGTACAATCCTATTAAGCCTATGTTACAACTCTCAAAAGCACAAAACCTATTTCTCTTTTTATATCTAAAATTCGACATACATGTTGAATATAAAGTCCTAAATATAATTCCTAATTAACTAAATACATAAACTAGCTTAGTTCCCATTTCTAAACCCTGGAATACTACTCACCAAACTCATTGAACAACACCTCAAAGCCTCAATCGAACTCCTCTCAAAACCTGGTTCAAAATCCAACTTAAAAACCTAACCAAGTTACCTCTCCATACAACCTACACTACATAACCCTTCCTCACATTTCCCCCTCCTCCACATCATCAATGACATCACCCCTTGATGACTTGTATGAAGAAAAATTCTCCACATCAACTCCCTTCCAAATGCCACGTCCAAATACCTCCTTCCTCCCATTTGTCCTTCAACCAAATTCAGCCACATCTCCCTATCTTATGCCACAACATCTTAGAAAACCCTAGACCAACCTTCTTCTATAAATAGCAACTTATTCTCACTTCTCCAACTACACATCCAAATCGACCAAACACCTAAAACAGCCCTATTTCATTTCCCTACTGATCACAGCCCTAAAGACAAGCCAAATAAAATCCCTAGGAAGCTTAGAAGAGGAGAGGAGTAACTAGTATTCAAGAAACCAATCCATTTGATCCTGAAAACCCTAGCGAGCCAAACCCTAAGTAAGTATAATAACTCTTCTAAAATTCAGTTTATTTAAGTTATTTATCTTTAAAAACATTAACACATGATATCTAAAATAAAACATAATCAAAAACTATAAAGTGTTTCTGTTCTTTTTGCATCAGTAAACTAAAATACCCAATCTATTCGAAATATGGTTAGAACAAATCAAAGATCAATGAAACATGTTAGAATACATTAAATATTATCATATCTTACATAAAATTTTAGTTAAAAACCTTTAAAAACTCAAAAACCCATTTGGTTTCTTTTTCTGTATTTTGGTCGAGCCAAAAACAGCCCAGGAGGCCAAATTGTGACCTTTGAACCGACACCCAAAAGACCTTGTTAAATTCTGAATTTTGGTATTTAAGAAGTTCACCTAGCTAGCTAATGACAGGAAAAAGAATCATTAAAAATGATCGAGTTTTCGTTAAGTTATGAAGCCCTAAAGTTTGTTCCAAATCGTTAAGTATAAAAAGTTAAATACCAGTTATTTTATTTTCAAACTCAGTCGACCAGTAACCCTACTTCCCACCTATAGTTCGACCATCTAGAGACCATGATAAATTCTGATTTTTGGCGTGAATAAAGACCACCCAGCCACCTTTAATTAGAAACAAAAATCATTGAAAACGGTTAAGCGAGCTAGAAAATATCGAGTCTTAAAATTTGTCCAAATCGCTAGTATAAAACTTAAATTATCAGTTCTTATTTTTTTTCAAAAAGTGACGACCAGTTGCCCAACTTTCGACCCAGTCTTCAACCCTCATAAGCTTTCTAAAAATTCTAATATTTTGGGACATTAAAGTCGACCTAGCTAACTTATTTTAGAAGCAAGAATCACTTAAAATGATCTAGCCATTTAAAAGTTATTGATGTTTAAAGTTTGGCCTATCCCTAGATTTAAAACACACTTTCCAGATTTTTGTAAAACTTGATCACCTAGTCGACTTAGGTCAAATATTTCGAGTATCAAATGATTTTCGTAAATAACGAAACTTGACCCATTTAACAACGACCTAGCTAGCTTATCATAGGAATTGAGAACACGTAAAATCATCTAGTATGCGTTAAGTTATTTGAACTCAAAATTCTTCATAAGTCACATATTTCATACATGTTATTTTAGTTAATAAGAGTTTTATTAAGACTGAATTTGTAAATACTTTATGTCAAGGACTATTTTTGACAATATTAAATAAGAAGGGTAGAAAATGACACTTTTGAAACTTAAGGGTAGAAACAGTCATTTTCCAAAAGTTCAGGGTATAAACTGTCATTTGACCAAACCTTAGGGATTAAAACGTAACTTTTCGTAACCATTATTTTTATCATTTCTATTTTTATTTTCCGTTTTAATACCAACGAAATACATTTATTTTCTTGACGAACGAAAGAATGAACAAGTGAAATAACAAACAAACAAAAGATATAATAAATGAAGGAACAGAAACATAAGAACGAAAAATGTAAACAACGAAACTAATAAATAAACTATAATTATCTGAAATGATTACTAAATATTGACATAACAACCCAGGTTACTTGTCCGGAGACGTTTATCAACTTTCTTTCATTTTGTTTTCCATCCAGATTGCCAAGGTGAGTTTCATAACCCCTCCTTTTACAAGTTTTGAATTATTTTGGGGGAGATACATGCTCAATTACTTGTTTTATACTCAAAATATTTATACTCTTATGATACGCTTTACTTATGATACTTTTGGACATGAAATATAATTACGATATGTGCATTAATGTGTTACACTTATTCTACACTTTATTCTTAGTGACTGTTTAACTCCTGGATGGAGCCGATGGAGAGGTATTGATAGTACTATCGGGTTGACACCCCCACCCTTGTGTCCATCACTTATTCGAGACCTTGGGTGAATATAATCCAGTTTATTCATGATACTTATTTATTCTAGTCGTGAGGTTCAGTTTGCTGTTATGCTTTACATTAAGTGCTTACATATATCGTATATACTCATGTCATACTTATTCTATATTTTAGCAATGGGTTGTAAACACACAGGTTGCAAGTTTTGAATGGGCAGGAGTTGCAACTGAGTGGATTTACGATGCCTTTGCTGTAAAAACATACTTATTCATTCTATATTTTAGCAGTGGGTTGTGAACACACAGGTTGCAAGTTTTGAATGGGCAGGATTTGCAACTGAGTGGATTTACAATGCCTTTGCTGTGAAAACATTCTTTTAAAACCATTTTAATTTAATTTCAATAAACTTTATGAACTCACCAACCTTTGTGTTGACACTTTTTAGCATGTTTATCTCAGGTTAGAAAGGCGATAGTGGATGCATGGATCGTAGAGTCACTTGCATGCTTTGGAGTCTATGTTTTTCTCATTTACCATTCAACCTATGTTAAAAACTCTTATGTATTATTATACTTTGGGACCTCATGTAATAACTCTGATTTAAATAAATTGAATGGTAATTTTTCAAAACGTCTCATTTAGAGGTCGTTTTCTATACCTTGTGCTTTGTATTGAGAAGTAGCACCCCAGTGACACTATCGTTCCGCTGCGATATTTTGGGGGTGTTACAGATTGGTATCAGAGCCTTGGTTATAGAGAACTAGGTTGCATTTAGGAGCCTAGACTATAACCGTTATATACATTAAGACTCTCACCCCTATCGCCTTGCATAGATATAACTTTTCCCATTTATGTGTGCACTGTTAAATGTTATAGTATCTGGACCGGTAGGGGAATCTCATCATTTAGTCGAGTCATTAAAGGTGTGGAGCTCAGTGATAACTGGTTATTTAACTTAATCTTGTGACAGTTCTTGTTTGATGAGACATGGGATTAAGTTAAATAAGTGTTATCACTTAGCCGCAGAAAAATTTGATGATTTTGCTCGAAAATGAGATTTCTCTTGAGGATGGGGAAATATCTCAGAATCTAAATCGAGACATCAGAAGCATGGGACTCAGTGATAACTGGTTATTTAACTTAATCTTGTGACAGTTCTTGTTTGATGAGACATGGGATTAAGTTAAATAAAGGTTATCACTCGGTTGCATAAATTTGATGGATTCACTCGAGGATTTTTCTGAGAGATAATCACCCTATTCTTTCACCATTTAAGTAATGTCGAGATATGTGTGCTTGGTGATATGTACACGTGTGAAAGGAGGCAAGTATAATTATGGGTGGCCAACATAATTATAAGTGCATCACAACACACGTGGACATATGTAATCATGCGGACGTTAATCGACATTGGCACCCCTTTAGGATAACCGCTCGCGACGGGATTTTGTAAGAACGTTAAGTATAAATCGATAACTCAAACGACTCTCACCTCATCTCCAACGTTCACTAAATGTCCTTCATTGCAGAGAGGCAATGGCAACAAGGAGGTCAGCTCGCAACATTAACCGAAGAAATGCCACACTAAGAGGTGGAAGGACTAGTGAACGTGGAGGTCGAGGAGGTGGCCGCGATGTTAGTAACAACGACAATAACGACGGTGGAAACCCTGATTTTGCCGCTATCATAGCTCAACAACTTCAAACCTTGCTTCCAACTATCGTCACCCAAGTCGGCAATCACATCAACAACTTAGGAAACCATGGAAGCAGAAATGAAGGTACCAATGGTGTAGGTGTGAATGAGACTACCACCCGTGCAAGTGGATGCACGTATAAGGAATTTACGGCTTGCAAACCAATAGAGTTTAATGGTAAGGGAGGTGCACTCGAATATACTCGATGGATTGAAAAGATGGAGTCGGTGATCGACATTAGTAGCTGTGCAACACATCAGAAGGTGAAGTATGCTGCATGCTCGCTGTCAGGAAAGGCATTAACATGGTGGAACACGCAGATTCAAGCTAAAGGCAGAGAAGCAGCTGTGGGAATGACGTGGGACGACTTCAAGGCGCTGCTGAAGGAAGAATACTGTCCGGATAATGAGATGCAGAAGCTGGAAGATGAACTTTATCATCACTCTATGATAGGAGCTGGTCATGCAGCCTACACGGATCGATTTCATGAATTAGCAAGATTAGTTCCACATCTAGTTACCCCTGAATCAAAGAGGATTGAGAGGTACATCTACGGTCTTGTCCCTGAAATTCGTGGAACTGTGAAAGCAACCGAGCCTTCCACGATTCAGAGTGCAATACTGAAAGCAGGGACCTTAACAGATGAGATGGTTAGGAATGGAACTTTGAAGAATAATGATAAAAGGAAAGGAGCAAATGAGTCAGACAAGCAAACAGGCGCAATGATTGACAGCAAGAAGGCAAGAAACTTTGCAGGCACTAGTTCTGGTCAGAAAGGATATGTGGGTACATATCCTAAGTGTGCTAAATGCGCTTATCATCATCAGGAGTCTGCACCCTGCCGTATATGCACAAATTGCAATCGATTGGGTCATCTTGCAAATCGGTGTAGAGCACCAGAGAATGCGGGCAATATGAAAGATAACCAAAGGATATGTTATGAGTGTAATAGCCCGAATCACCTACGGAATGCGTGTCCTAGATTGAATAGAACACCTGGACAAGGAAATCTAGCTTTAGCCCTTGAAGGAAATAACCCAAAACCATTAGCTCATATTGGTCCGGCTCGTGGTAGAGCTTACGTCTTAGGTGACTCGGATGCAGCATAATGGGTACGCTTTTTTTTAGACAATTAGTATTCTACCATAATATCCAATTCCAGTGAACTTAGTCTCGTCATATAGAATGTATGCCTTTATTAGATGAGAAACCTAGATGCGTAAGTTTTAGCATAATTACTTAGACTATATATATACCGGTTATTCGTCGTTACTATTTCAAACTCTTAACACCGATTGAATCCCGGGACGGGATTCAGTTAAGGGGGTGAGACTGTAACCACTCGTAAAATTTCCTATTTACTTTACAGAATTATTATCCTTTTTCCACGGGTAATTTTTTTTATTTTTATTTATTCGATTGTATCTCCTATCTTATGTGACGTAGCTCACATCCTTGATAAACGTGCTCCCACACAGACCTGCCTAATGAATCTAATATTTATTTCATAAACACCATTATATGAAAACATTTCAAAATACCATTTACCACTTTACGATAAATTCTTAACAAATGTATAAACAAAATATTCATTAACTATATAAGAGTTTCTAGGAAACCCTAAATTCACCACAACACCAAATATGAATAACTAAATTCTAAAACATAAAAATACAATTCACCTGAGCTAATGTACAAGTCATCAAAGCACTAGAAACCCTAATTCTATTTCAGCTCCCGATAAAACCCTAATTTCACATAACTGTGATTTTATGTATTCATTTCACAAACCCTAATTTATTTATACAATATTTTTACAAAATATTAATTTTACAAGTTATCTAAGCTAGAGTACAAGTCCTTTATGCATAAAATCATTTATTTACAAAATATTTATAAAAATCCTACTTATATTTATTTTTTTAAAAAAAGGCATAAAGTACAAACCATTCATGCATAACTTTTATAAATTATTTTTCCTAAACTCTTTAATTATTTTTACAAGTCTTTTAACACAAAGTACAAGTACCTAATGCATATAAACTAAAAATCCTATGTATTTACTTTTAAACATAATAAAACTTAACAAATAAATTTTATAATAAATTGTTAAAACTATATTTTTCTCACATATTAAATTATTGTACAATCCTATTAAGCCTATGTTACAACTCTCAAAAGCACAAAACCTATTTCTCTTTTTATATCTAAAATTCGACATACATGTTGAATATAAAGTCCTAAATATAATTCCTAATTAACTAAATACATAAACTAGCTTAGTTCCCATTTCTAAACCCTGGAATACTACTCACCAAACTCATTGAACAACACCTCAAAGCCTCAATCGAACTCCTCTCAAAACCTGGTTTAAAATCCAACTTAAAAACCTAACCAAGTTACCTCTCCATACAACCTACACTACATAACCCTTCCTCACATTTCCCCCTCCTCCACATCATCAATGACATCACCCCTTGATGACTTGTATGAAGAAAAATTCTCCACATCAACTCCCTTCCAAATGCCACGTCCAAATACCTCCTTCCTCCCATTTGTCCTTCAACCAAATTCAGCCACATCTCCCTATCTTATGCCACAACATCTTAGAAAACCCTAGACCAACCTTCTTCTATAAATAGCAACTTATTCTCACTTCTCCAACTACACATCCAAATCGACCAAACACCTAAAACAGCCCTATTTCATTTCCCTACTGATCACAGCCCTAAAGACAAGCCAAATAAAATCCCTAGGAAGCTTAGAAGAGGAGAGGAGTAACTAGTATTCAAGAAACCAATCCATTTGATCCTGAAAACCCTAGCGAGCCAAACCCTAAGTAAGTATAATAACTCTTCTAAAATTCAGTTTATTTAAGTTATTTATCTTTAAAAACATTAACACATGATATCTAAAATAAAACATAATCAAAAACTATAAAGTGTTTCTGTTCTTTTTGCATCAGTAAACTAAAATACCCAATCTATTCGAAATATGGTTAGAACAAATCAAAGATCAATGAAACATGTTAGAATACATTAAATATTATCATATCTTACATAAAATTTTAGTTAAAAACCTTTAAAAACTCAAAAACCCATTTGGTTTCTTTTTCTGTATTTTGGTCGAGCCAAAAACAGCCCAGGAGGCCAAATTGTGACCTTTGAACCGACACCCAAAAGACCTTGTTAAATTCTGAATTTTGGTATTTAAGAAGTTCACCTAGCTAGCTAATGACAGGAAAAAGAATCATTAAAAATGATCGAGTTTTCGTTAAGTTATGAAGCCCTAAAGTTTGTTCCAAATCGTTAAGTATAAAAAGTTAAATACCAGTTATTTTATTTTCAAACTCAGTCGACCAGTAACCCTACTTCCCACCTATAGTTCGACCATCTAGAGACCATGATAAATTCTGATTTTTGGCGTGAATAAAGACCACCCAGCCACCTTTAATTAGAAACAAAAATCATTGAAAACGGTTAAGCGAGCTAGAAAATATCGAGTCTTAAAATTTGTCCAAATCGCTAGTATAAAACTTAAATTATCAGTTCTTATTTTTTTTCAAAAAGTGACGACCAGTTGCCCAACTTTCGACCCAGTCTTCAACCCTCATAAGCTTTCTAAAAATTCTAATATTTTGGGACATTAAAGTCGACCTAGCTAACTTATTTTAGAAGCAAGAATCACTTAAAATGATCTAGCCATTTAAAAGTTATTGATGTTTAAAGTTTGGCCTATCCCTAGATTTAAAACACACTTTCCAGATTTTTGTAAAACTTGATCACCTAGTCGACTTAGGTCAAATATTTCGAGTATCAAATGATTTTCGTAAATAACGAAACTTGACCCATTTAACAACGACCTAGCTAGCTTATCATAGGAATTGAGAACACGTAAAATCATCTAGTATGCGTTAAGTTATTTGAACTCAAAATTCTTCATAAGTCACATATTTCATACATGTTATTTTAGTTAATAAGAGTTTTATTAAGACTGAATTTGTAAATACTTTATGTCAAGGACTATTTTTGACAATATTAAATAAGAAGGGTAGAAAATGACACTTTTGAAACTTAAGGGTAGAAACAGTCATTTTCCAAAAGTTCAGGGTATAAACTGTCATTTGACCAAACCTTAGGGATTAAAACGTAACTTTTCGTAACCATTATTTTTATCATTTCTATTTTTATTTTCCGTTTTAATACCAACGAAATACATTTATTTTCTTGACGAACGAAAGAATGAACAAGTGAAATAACAAACAAACAAAAGATATAATAAATGAAGGAACAGAAACATAAGAACGAAAAATGTAAACAACGAAACTAATAAATAAACTATAATTATCTGAAATGATTACTAAATATTGACATAACAACCCAGGTTACTTGTCCGGAGACGTTTATCAACTTTCTTTCATTTTGTTTTCCATCCAGATTGCCAAGGTGAGTTTCATAACCCCTCCTTTTACAAGTTTTGAATTATTTTGGGGGAGATACATGCTCAATTACTTGTTTTATACTCAAAATATTTATACTCTTATGATACGCTTTACTTATGATACTTTTGGACATGAAATATAATTACGATATGTGCATTAATGTGTTACACTTATTCTACACTTTATTCTTAGCGACTGTTTAACTCCTGGATGGAGCCGATGGAGAGGTATTGATAGTACTATCGGGTTGACACCCCCACCCTTGTGTCCATCACTTATTCGAGACCTTGGGTGAATATAATCCAGTTTATTCATGATACTTATTTATTCTAGTCGTGAGGTTCAGTTTGCTGTTATGCTTTACATTAAGTGCTTACATATATCGTATATACTCATGTCATACTTATTCTATATTTTAGCAATGGGTTGTAAACACACAGGTTGCAAGTTTTGAATGGGCAGGAGTTGCAACTGAGTGGATTTACGATGCCTTTGCTGTAAAAACATACTTATTCATTCTATATTTTAGCAGTGGGTTGTGAACACACAGGTTGCAAGTTTTGAATGGGCAGGATTTGCAACTGAGTGGATTTACAATGCCTTTGCTGTGAAAACATTCTTTTAAAACCATTTTAATTTAATTTCAATAAACTTTATGAACTCACCAACCTTTGTGTTGACACTTTTTAGCATGTTTATCTCAGGTTAGAAAGGCGATAGTGGATGCATGGATCGTAGAGTCACTTGCATGCTTTGGAGTCTATGTTTTTCTCATTTACCATTCAACCTATGTTAAAAACTCTTATGTATTATTATACTTTGGGACCTCATGTAATAACTCTGATTTAAATAAATTGAATGGTAATTTTTCAAAACGTCTCATTTAGAGGTCGTTTTCTATACCTTGTGCTTTGTATTGAGAAGTAGCACCCCAGTGACACTATCGTTCCGCTGCGATATTTTGGGGGTGTTACAACATCTATTTATACTATTATAACAAGGTTTTTGCTTAAGTCATTTTTGACTAGGTGTAAACATTTTATTGGGTATTTGAGTTAAATATTTTTAATGATGATGTACGTCATAGATATAAAATACTTTTATTTAATTTATATGCATTTTAGGTTATTTTGAAAAGCCTAGTTTAGCATATTTTTTGCTTGCAGACATGTTTTTCTGATTGGCTTATTGGGGAGGTGCATTGTGAGAGACGGTTGTCTGTAGATTAACACATCTTCAAATTATTCAATGGTTCATTCTCATAGGCAAAGTTTTTGACACATCAGTCATTTGCTTCACAAAACTAATAGAATATATAAATTTGTTTGTGCTCATCTTAGACAGCATATCATGATATAGACTGATGAACACGTAATATGTTATGTGTTACGAATTTCTCTCGAATTGAAAGAACCTTGATTATATAGTTATGTTTTTTACTATTTGCTTCTAATATAAAAAACTCATAAAGTTATACTTTCTTAATGAATGATGATCTATCTGTTGCACAATTTTGAACAGGTTTAACTTTCAAGATGTTGGAACTTTGGCGTGCGTTTTTCTTATGATTGTCATGATACATATGAAAAACAATGCATTATGCTAAAAGGTAAGTTCTTTTTAAGAAATTTATATTCTTTTTTTTCATCTTTAATATCGTATGTTTGTGCATCTTCTTATGTAATATTTGATCATACAATTCAAAAGAGATGTTGCAACATTTGCTGGAACTTCTGTTAAAGATATGGAAGAACTACTCATGCATGGCTGTTTGGGATTTGCTAAATGAAACTACTCAATTAGGGGCTGTTTGGGATTGCTTTTTTAAACTACTTAATGTCGTTTTGCTTTATGCTATAAGCATCTTACACTACAACATTTACCAGTTTCCCCATCGACATTTTCCCCGGCGACATTTGTCGCTGGGGTATCTGCACTAAACGACAAAAATAGATCCTACGTGGCACAAATTCTCGTAGAAAAGTCAAATAAATTATTGCGTACTTTTCCCCAGCGACATGTCGCCGGGGATAATACAGTTACATTTTGACCAAATATTTCTTCGCAAAACGCAGCGGGAACTTTTCCCGCTCATGTTTCCCCAGCGACATGTCGCTGGGGATTCATTTGTTTAATTACGAAATTGTAATTAGTGTTAATAACTCTTATGGTGACGTGGACAATAGTTTCCCCAGCGACATGTCGCTGGGGATACATTTTTTGGGCTTTAAGTTTCGCAATTGGGCTTAAGTTTTGGGCTTTCGTATTAAGTAAGTACATTTTCCCCAGCGAGATGTCGCCGGGGATTCTGTTTGACTTCGTTGACTTTTAATGAAACTACGTTTTTTAGGTTTGTTTCGGTCCGATATTCCGTATATTTTAACAAAAAATATATATACGTTTTTAAGGTGATATCGTTATACATAAACACAATAATATCGTTATACATAAACATATCGACTCATCCGTTGAACGTCTAATGTGTAACCCTAACATATCGACTCATCCGTTGAACGTCTAATGTGTAATCATAACATATCGACTCATCTGTTGGAACATTTTAAAGCGTACGAATTAAAAATATAAAGCACGTTCGACATCAGTTTTCACAACAACAACATTTTATTAAACAATAACAATAACACAACAAACAACAACAACGACAATAACAGCAACAACAACAACAATAACAACAACAACAACAACCTACATATGAAGATTTCCCATATCACCTACCATGTCATTATAAAGGTCGTGAAATAAGGCAGCTGGATCAATTGTGTGTTTGTTTGGATGCATGTACACTTCTAGCATTTTATTGAGTACCATTATCTGGTGATTCAGTTTGATGCAGTTTGAGCACTCTGTATTTCCAGGACTCGATGTTGAAGGTCCTGCGGTGTAACGAGGTGGAGTTATGGATGGTCCTGCGGAATGAGTTGGAGGCGTTGAAGCTCCAAGAGAACCGGTCATTTTGGCTAGTCGTTCCTCCTTCCATAAAAAAAAATCGCAACCATACTCCTTTGTCCCACCCTGTTAAAGAGTAAAAATTATTATTTTTAACAACTAACCAAATTATTTATATAACACACAAAAAAGTATGTACGTGTTCACCTTTGATAAAGGACACGCATAGTATTGTTTACCACGGGAGTAAGGTTTATGCGATTCTCGCAGAATTACGTCCCCTCGTTTACAAGGACAAGCAAAAGCTTCAAATTCCGCCATCTTCACCATGATAACAGTGTGTGTTTGTGGTTGTGAGGTTAAGTGGTTTTGAGTATAAGAGGCTGTGAAGTTGTGTGGATAAGATGTTAGTACATAAGAGCAGATCTTGGTGGGAAATTTTTGGAGGGAAATTTTTGGGGGGAAATTTTTGGTGGGAGATTTTTGGTGGGAAATGTTTTGTTGACAGATGGTGTGATATAACATCTCGTGTAGAACCTTACCATCTCGGCTAATTCGTTTAACATCTCGTGTACAACCTTACCATCTCGGATCATTCGTTTAACATCTCGTGTACAACAATATCATATCGACTCATCCGTTGAACGTCTAATGTGTAACCATAACATATCGACTCATCCGTTGAACGTCTAATGTGTAACCCTAACATATCGACTCATCCGTTGAACGTCTAATGTGTAACCATAACATATCGACTCATCCGTTGAACGTCTAATGTCCAACCCTAACATATCGACTCATCCGTTGAACGTCTAATGTGTAACCATAACATATCGACTCATCCGTTGAACATCTAATGTGTAACCCTAACATATCGACTCATCCGTTGAACGTCTAATGTGTAACCCTAACATATCGACTCATCTGTTGAACGTATAATGTCCAACCCTAACATATCGACTCATCCGTTGAACGTCTAATGTCCAACCCTAACATATCGACTCATCTGTTGAACGTCTAATGTCCAACCCTAACATCTCGACTCATCCGTTGAACGTCTAATGTGTAACCCTAACATATCGACTCATCCGTTGAACGTCTAATGTGTAACCCTAACATATCGACACATCCGTTGAACGTCTAATGTGTAACCATAACATATCGACTCATCCGTTGAACGTCTAATGTGTAACCCTAACATATCGACTCATCCGTTGAACGTATAATGTCCAACCCTAACATATCGACTCATCCGTTGAACGTCTAATGTCCAACCCTAACATATCGACTCATCTGTTGAACGTCTAATGTCCAACCCTAACATCTGACTCATCCGTTGAACGTCTAATGTGTAACCCTAACATATCGACTCATCCGTTGAACGTCTAATGTGTAACCCTAACATATCGACTCATCCGTTGAACGTCTAATGTGTAACCATAACATATCGACTCATCCGTTGAACGTCTAATGTGTAACCCTAACATATTGACTCATCCGTTGAACGTATAATGTCCAACCCTAACATATCGACTCATCCGTTGAACGTCTAATGTCCAACCCTAACATATCGACTCATCTGTTGAACGTCTAATGTCCAACCCTAACATCTCGACTCATCCGTTGAACGTCTAATGTGTAACCCTAACATATCGACTCATCCGTTGAACGTCTAATGTGTAACCCTAACATATCGACTCATTTGTTGAACGTCTAATGTCCAACCCTAACATATTGACTCATCCGTTGAACGTCTAATGTGTAACCCTAACATATCGACTCATCCGTTGAACGTCTAATGTCCAACCCTAACATATCGACTCATGCGTTGAACGTCTAATGTGTAACCCTAATGTGTAACCATAACATATCGACTCATCCGTTGAACATCTAATGTGTAACCCTAACATATCGACTCATCCGTTGAACGTCTAATGTGTAACCCTAACATATCGACTCATCCGTTGAACGTCTAATGTGTAACCCTAACATATCGACTCATCCGTTGAACGTCTAATGTGTAACCCTAACATATCGACTCATCTGTTGAACGTCTAATGTCCAACCCTAACATATTGACTCATCCGTTGAACGTCTAATGTGTAACCCTAACATATCGACTCATCCGTTGAGCGTCTAATGTCCAACCCTAACATATCGACTCATCCGTTGAACGTCTAATGTGTAACCCTAATGTGTAACCATAACATATTGACTAATCCGTTGAACGTCTAATGTGTAACCATAACATATCGACTCATCCGTTGAACGTCTAATGTGTAACCCTAACATATCGACTCATCCGTTGAACGTCTAATGTGTAACCCTAACATATCGACTCATCCGTTGAACGTCTATGGTTATACACGTACGAGATGTTAAACGAACGAACTCAGATGATATGGTTATACACGTACGAGATGTTAAACGAACGAACTGAGATGATATGGTTATACACGTACTAGATGTTAAACGAACGAACTCAGATGATATGGTTATACACGTACGACAAGCAAACGAAACAGATCAAACGAAACAACTCGATAACCAAACGAAAATTCAACGCTGCCGGGCTCGGTCAAGCCTGTTTTTGTCGTTTTCTTCACATTGCCGTCGACATTGTGTCCACGGGAAAAATCTCGTCGCCTGTTCTCCCTATTCTTAGGGTTGGACATTCATAAACCATTTGAAAAAAAATAAATAATTTATATGATAAATAAATACTATAAAATAAAATTAAGTTGCACATTCATAAACCATTTGAAAAAAAAATAAAAAAAATAAATAATTTTTATGATAAATAAATACTATAAAATAAAAATAAGTTTTATATTTTATGTTTCCCCGGCGACAGGTCGCTGGGGATACTTTCCAGCCAAAAATTTCATTAACGCGCCATTTTCGCTAAACGACAAAAAAAGTAGTATTCCCCGGCGACATGTCGCCGGGGAAAATTATTTAATGATAAAAGTAGATCTTGTTTATCTATCACTGCAGAAGACGAAAAAAAAAAGATCCGGATTCCTTGGCGATTTTTGCAACAATTCGAGCACCATAAAATCAATCATCACCAACAATTCGAGCACCTCCATCACCACCACCACCACATCCACCACTTCAACCTTACCCACCACCACCGGCGACAACTAGCCGAATCCACAGCCGAGCCGACAACGAGCACCTCCATCACCACCACCACCACCACATCCACCACTTCAACCTTACCCACCACCACCGGCGACAACTAGCCGAATCCACAGCCGAGCCGACAACGAGCACCTCCATCACCACCACCACAGCCGAGCCGAATCCACAGCCAAGGTATGTTATATATATTTTTTTTGTTTATAATTATAATAAGTTGTTAATGATAAATTATTGTGCACTTTTTCCCGGCGACATGTCGCCACCGTTTGAACCCTTTAGGAATGTTTTAGGATTTTAGTGATTAATTTTGGAAAATCCCCGTCTGAAATTAATCATCCTATAGAAAACCCGTCCGAAATTAATTTATTAGAAATTAATTTCGGAAAGTCCCCCGTTTGGGACTGCTTTTTAAATGTTTTGTCTCATTTAGGATATGAATGCGTATAATTGGTTTACTATTTGAGATGATTTCGACAGTGTTTCTCCTTTACTCCTACGAATATGTCTTTAAACACATATTTGGGGAGTTGAGGGGAAATGCTGCCGAAATTTTCTCAAATAGAAAATTGGTTATACGCATTCATATATGAGACGAATCATTCAAAGAGTGGGTTAGGATTGCCTTCCATAGTTGCACTAGGTGAACAAAACATCTGGTATTCCTCGTTTGAATGTGTTTAATTAAGTTGCATATAATAACTAAATGTATCGTTAAAACGCAGTTATGGTATTCGAAGATAAGACTTGGACACTTTTACAGCATCATGAACCATTATTTTTTATCGGTCTTGAAAAATGCGTCGATCATTGCAAGCCATTAGTGAATAGTGCCGGGAAAATAAAATGTCCATGCAAGTCTTGTCGAAATATATTATGGGTACACATCAAACACCTTTCAGACCACGTTATGAGAAAAGGGTGGGACCTACGTTATAAAATATGGGTGGAACACGGTGAACCAGCTCCACCTATGCCACCGCCAGTAATAGATAACACAAGACAACCTCTGATGAGTGACATGACAGCGTTAATTAATGATCTTAGCTATATTCCTCCGAATAATGAACACAATGAACCAACTCAAGGAGATATTGGTGTGACAAGTAACGAACCGACTCAAGCTACACGTAACGAGTTTGAAGAGTTATATGCCAGTGCCAACGAGGAGCTGTACCCCGGTTGTGACTATGTGACTCGATTAGACTTTATGGCAAAGTTTACCTATTTTAAGGCTAAAGGTAGATTGACTGATTCTATATTCAATGAAATGTTAGAGTTTTTACAAAATGTATTTCCCATGAGTAAAGGATTCAAGCTCCCACCATCATACTATGCAATAAAGAAGACATTTAAAACGATTGGGTTAGGGTACGAGTCGATACATGCTTGTGAACACGATTGCTGCTTATTTCGGGGAGACAATAACAAAGATTTGGATTTTTGTCCGGTGTGTAATACGAGTAGATGGAAAGACAGTAACACGCCGGGGAAGAAAGTTCCTAAGAAGGTGTTGCGTTACTTTCCGATCATTCCTAGACTACAACGTTTGTACAAGTCTAGTCACACTGCAAAGGATATGATTTGGCATGCTACTGGAAAGTGTACGGAGCCCGGTAAGATGCAACACCCGGTTGATGGTGGAGCATGGAAGAAATTTGACACCAAGTATCCAGATTTTGAAAAAGAACCAAGAAATGTTTGACTAGGGTTGGCTGCTGATGGTTTCAATCCATTTGGCAACCTTAGTCAGGCCTACAGCATGTGGCCGGTGATATTGACAACATACAATCTGCCTCCGTGGTTATGTATGAAAGAGAGTTCTTTTATGCCGACGTTGTTAATTCCTGGCCCTAAATCCCCGGGTAAGGACATTGATGTTTACTTGAGGCCTTTGATTGAGGACCTGAAGGATTTATGGGACCGGAAAGGTGTCGAGACTATAGACGTTGCTTCAGGCCAGAAGTTCAATATGAGAGCGATGGTTTTATGGACCATCAATGATTTTTCTGCTCGAAGTAGTTTGTTTGGGTGGAGTGGGCAAGGTTACAAGGCATGCCCTACATGTAATAAAGACACTCCATCTGTTCGTGTGTTAGGCAAAACAGCTTATGTTGGCCACAGAAGATTCTTAAAGAAGCCCCATAAATGGAGGCGTTCACTTGAATTCAATGGCCAAACCGATAACACAAATCCTCCTGAAGAATTTGGCCGGGATGTAATCCTGGCTCAACTTGATAGATTGCCAACGCGTGTGAAGGGTAAACATCCGAGTTATGGGGGTGTGAAGATAAAACGCAATGTTCATGTCGAGCTTAACTGGACTAAACGGTCTATTTTTTACGAGCTTGAGTATTGGTCTTTTCTTTCACTAAGACACAATTTAGACATCATGCATATCGAAAAAAATGTGTTGGAGGCCATCTTGAACACTTTGTTAATGAATGATAAATCTAAAGACACCGCCAAGGCAAGACAAGACTTGCAAATGTTGGGCATTCGAAGTGGCTTGTGGCTCGGCCAAACCAAAAACGGGAAGTGCTTGAAGCCTCAGGCTGCGTATTCTTTCACACCAGAGAACCGAAAAAAGTTTTGTCAGTACATCAAAGGAGTTAAACTACCAGATGGGTTCAGATCATGCTTCAAGCACAAAGTGACCGATAATGATACCAATATAAAGGGCCTGAAGTCTCATGACTGTCATATAATGATGCAACGTTTACTTCCTTACGGACTTCAAAAATACTTGCCCGATAAGATTGCAAAACCAATAATCGAGCTATGTTCCTTCTTTAAGCAAATCTGCTCTGCAACTTTGATGGAGGATGACATGTTGAAAGCTCAGATAAAGGTGGTCGATATTTTGTGCGAGCTTGAGCTCATATACCCTCCTGCTCTCTTTGACATTATGGTTCACTTGGTTATCCATTTACCTATAGAGGCTCTTGAAGGCGGGCCTATTCGCCCCCGGTGGATGTATCCATTTGAAAGATACATGAAGAAGCTAAAAGGTTATGTTCGAAATAAAGCTAAGCCGGAAGGTTCGATTGCGGAGGGTTATGTTGCTGAAGAAGCATTGACTTTCAGTTCTCATTATTTTCGAGATGTTACCACGAAATTTAATCGCCTCGACCGTAATGTGGACCCCCCTCCCCCAACATGTCGGTTTCAGGTGTTTCGATCGGTATGTAAACCGATTGGTTTACGGTCATTTATTTGGTTTGATGCCCAAAAGTTGAAAAAAGTGAAATGGTATGTACTTCACAACAGTCCTGAGATCGACACGTACCGGTCCCAGTTCAAGAGGTACGCGTTTTTTTATTTTCAAACTTCTTTTTCTTAACTTACCATTTCGACGACTTATTCTAATACCATGAACGTTTTTCAGTTTATTTCCTAACAAAGACATGCAAGAAGAATTCCCCGACTGGTTTGGGTCGCAGGTAAACTTAAGACTTATTTTGTGTACTTAACTGTAAAAATAACAATATCATATTTTGTGTTCTCTATCTAATCCTATCTTCTTCATAGATCTGTCAACGTCACGTAGACAATGACCAAGACCCAGAGGTTAGCGAAACTAGCGAGTTATTCGCTTTGGCTAATGGACCATCATGGACTCCAATCTCAGTAAACTCTTGCGTAGTCAACGGTGTGAGGTATGTCGTGCACAGCCGCGATGAACGTCGCACAACTCAAAACAGAGGCATTTGTTCTCCTGGCCCTGACGGAGAAATGTATTATGGTCAGCTTCAAGAAATCCTCGAGTTTAAGTATTTGTTGTTCAAAGTTGCGTTGTTCCGAGTTAAGTGGTTCGACACTAGCAACAAAGGACATAAAGTCAAAAAACTTGTCTTTAGAAACAACATGACACAAATCGTCGACTTCAGTCGTGAGGCATTTAAAGATGACCAATACATTCTCGTAACACAAGTCAAACAAGTCTTCTACCTTGAAGATACGACCAAACCCCACCGGAAGGTCGTCGAACATGTTAATCATAAAAAGTTTTCCGACGGGGGTGTCATCGTGGTAGAGGACGATCCTGATATTATACATTTCGACAACTCATCTGATCTCCCACTTTCTACTAGTTTGAATGACTTGGATAATGCGACCTTGCATATAGATGGTCAATCAACGGTGGTTGACGCACCGCCAGATATCATTGATGTTCCTGACGAAGACGATGATATTATTGATGATGAAGACGCCCTTCCTCATGATTTAGCAGATTCTGATGTTGAAGACCTCATCAATGTTGATGATGATGGTGTTGAGAAAGTTTATTCTAGTGAAGAAGAAGATTGATCTTGAGTTGTAACTTGCAAAATACACTTATATATTTGAATGAATGAATGAAATTGTTGTGGATTGTTTAAATGTGTATATTTATTTGGATGTGTATGTATTTGGATGTGTGCATGCTTATATTATTTTGTTCATGAATTTCTATATGTTATGCTAATTGTACTTGTACAGATGTCGTCAGCAGATGTTGCACGGTCCCACGGCGGTGACGGTGGCGGTGAGGATCGTCCCCCTCCAGACCGCGTACCCACCGGTTGCGGGGGTTGCTTCATTAATCGAGGTAAGAATTTCTGGATTATTGTAATACAAGCATAAATTTGATACATATATTGAACTTGCTTGCCTTGAATTTTTATGACTTTATCACTAACTTGATTTTGCAGGCAAAGGTAAACGAAAGCCCAATTTGGGCGGCAGGGGAGCGGGCAGGCTGAATACCCGCGACAAGACCCGAAACCTTTTGCTAAAGGAAATCGTGGATGCAGATGGCCCCGTCTCGATCCAGTTTGATGTGGGTGACAAACAAACCCTAAACCCTCTCGGTAACCATGCGGCTCACTGGGGAAACTACATCGGGGAGGTCGTTAGGAGTGTGCCGTTGTACTACCCTTCTTGGGAGAAGGTCCCGAAGGAGCGGAAGGCGGCAATCATTTCAGATATTGGGGTCAGTTATCCTTTTATGTTTATTTCATTATCGTGTTCATTTATTTAATTGTGTATATTTATCTAAATTCTTTTATTTATTTATATCATATAAATAAATAAACAAATTTAAATAAATATATAAATTATATCTCTAACTCTGTTTTCGTTTTGTTGTATATGATTGCAGACCATGTTTAACCTCAGGCCGCACATGGAATCCTCCCGGTGGACAGAGATCTACGAAGGCATTAACAATCATTTGCAAAAAGCCTACAATACCAACAAGGCTTCTTTCAAGGCCAAGCATTGGAAGGCAGACCCCACCACCGGGACTTACGATGTGGAGGCGATCAGGCGGGCACGTCCCGAGGAGATTACAGCGGCTGAGTGGGATAAGTACATTCAGTTTTGGAATAATCCCAAGAACCTTGCTCGAGCCGCTCAAAATCGGCTAAACCGGCAAAAGAGCCTGGTCATATCTCGACAGGGATCCCGGTCGCTGGCTCGCCTTCGAGATGAGATGGTAATAAACATTATAATTATTTTACATGCATATATACATATATATCTGATTATACGCTTTGGTGTGTTGTGATTTGTCATTTTTAATTAGTTTCATCTTATATGCGTGTGTATGTACAGAGGCAGGCCTCAGACACGAAGGAGTACCCTTCATTCATTGACACCTTCTAGCGAACACATACTGTTGACGGGGTATTCCCTAACGATGAGGACCGCCGCATATATGTAAGTTTTGTTTCAAAACACACTTTAATGAATTATCGAGAAATAATGTAGCAACCTAACTAATATATTTACTATCTTGTGTTTTTGTCACTACATAGGAGGAGATGAAAAGGCTTGAGGCTACGGGTGAGTACACGGAGGATGAGATCAATGCGTTGGCAAGAGGGGGTAAGCTTCGTGGGCACATTCCTGGTGTGGGTCGGGTAGTGTCATCACGGGCCACATCCAGGCCAAGTATGCCCGCCCCCGACAAGTCGTTCAAGAGCATGCAGAGAAAGATAAACTTTATGATGAGTATTTTCAGAAGCGACGACAAATACTCGGATATGTTTAAGGAGTTTGAGTCGGGTGGTGCTAGCGGGAGTGGCGGGTGTGGTGATGACGAGGAGAGTGGCGATCATGAGGATGGCGAGGATCATGAGGATGGCGAGGATCAGAATGACGACGACGACGACGAGAGGTAGTTGTGTTATATATTATTAGTATGCTACATTGGTACTTTAGGTTCATCTTGGCGACATTTAAACACTTGTTTCCCTATCTATCATGTTGAATATATACTTGTAAGCCATGTTTATGACTAGGAAGCAACGTTTTGTAGACTTATTCGGATTTTGGACGATTTAGCTTTATTATCTTTCGGTTTTGGTAAAAGTTGTGATGTATTTGTATTGCGTTGATCCGTTATATAGTATTTGTGTTTTGGTACAAGTTGTGGTGAGTCTATACAGGTTTTGGTACAGGTTTGATATTTGGTAGATTTTTTCCGGGAAAAATCTGGGAATTGCCTGCTGTGCAGGCTGCACAAAAAAAAAAAATGCAGATTTTCCCCAGCGACTTGTCGCCGGGGATACTACCACTAAACGTTGACAAGTCAACGAAAAAACACAGTTTCCCCAGCGACTTGTCGCCGGGGATACTATGCTTATTCGTTGACTTGTCAATGACAAACATAGTTTCCCCAGCGACAAGTCGCTGGGGAAACTGTGCTTTTTCATTGACTTGTCAACGTTTAGTGCTAATCACTTTAGCTTAACCCGAATATTCCCCAGCGACATGTCGCTGGGGATACTAATGCCACCGTGGCACTACTTCTTTGACTGAAAAATGAGTGGGACCCACATCGTCGCCGGGGATTATCGCTGGGGATACAATCCCTGTCGAGGCTTACCCAGCGAACATTCCCCAGCGACAAATCACTGGGGAAAGGAATCCCCAGCGACATGTCGCTTGGGAAAGAGCCGAAATGTCGATGGGGAATAGGGTAAATGTTGTAGTGTTAAAAAGGCGATCTTTGTTAATCAATATAGTTTACTATAGCAACACTGAGCATGTGTGAAGTATCAGTTATTGGGGCATTGCTTGCTTTGTATAATGTCACTCATCTCCGTTATAAGATATATCTGTATTTAAGTTAGATTGAATCTACTATGAGATTTATTGAATCCTGATTATGTTGTTACCGTTTTAGTATGTTGGTAAAGGGTTTGTGTGGTTGTTTTAGATTGGTAAGTTATAAATTTTTATTTTATGAAGATGTCTTAACATGTTTGTGCAGCATAATAATAAGAACTTGCAGTTTTCTTATGATGATAAAAATGAAAATATTATGCCTCTATGTAGTCACTTGGTAATTTATGCGTCTCTTCTGTACCCATATATATGAATCTCAACATTAAGAACCATTTTCAGCTTTTAACAGAAGAGTTCTTACAACAAAACAATTTTGAAAGTACGTGGACACTAACAAACTATATTCATCTATGTCATATACCTTTTTTGTTACACGCCTTAATTTCTTGTAGTTGGTCGATCGATTACCTTTTGACCTCTAGAGCTTGTAGTTCAACTCTTTCATGCACTAACAATCTCGCTTATTGCTACTTATTTATTTATTTAATATTAATTATGCGCTCGCTGTTATAATAGGTAAATAAGACTACTCAAAATCGTGTGACTTGAGCAGAAGCTTTGATGATGTCAAGTGATTCTTGAAGATCATCACACAGCTTGTGAGGATCTGGTATTGTTTCTTCATCTACCGAGAGCACAAACGTCACTTTGTCCGTGTAACTTACCACATGAATCATGAGGGCCTGAAATAATTTTGATTAAAATGCATTAGAATATAGATTTCTCCCCACTATTCCACAAAAGTTAACATGAGTACTGATCTTACACATGGTTGGCCATAACAGCTGGGAGCAAGGTACGCTACTTTATGTCCAAAAAATGAGATCTCTTCTTGTGGTCCAGGGACATTAGAGAACCAAAGTGTTGTGTTAAAAAATACTTTGTAATTCAGTTTTCCAGCAACCTGTCCACCATGTTATGTTAATAGTAAGAACAATAGTTAAGTATGAAATTGTAACACCAAAGATGTTTATCTGATCAATTATCTTGAAAAAAATATATAAAAAACTACCTTAATGCCAAACAGCTTAAGGAGCAGGTTAGTAAAGAAATAAGTGAACAAGGGCTCTAAAGAAGTTTTTTTCCGTTTCATGATGGCCTTCGCATCTCGTACGTTGTCTAAAGGGTCTTTCTTCAATCCAATGTTGAGCGGAAGTAATGCATAACCTATCTTGTTTCCCCATGTCCCATGTTTATTCATATCCGTGGAATCCTACAAGTGATCAATAATAATCATTCAAAAAGCTATATAAAAAGTACTAAATTAACAAGCTTTATACAACAACATATATTGGTAATGATGCAGACTCACTTCAACTCTTGTAGTCGCTCGTAGGTTGAAGAAGTTGGTTGCACGAAGGCGAATGTTATCCGGAACATCAGCAATGCCATTATGGTCCTCACCTGTCATGCCATGTATATGCAATGGTGAAATAAAATCCAAAAATCATATGGTTCATGAGACACACACATGCGCGCGCACGCACGTGTGTGTTGGAGGTTCATTGTATAGAAACATACTGTAACGCCGTTGTAGGTAGCGAGAGATTCCAGTTTGTGTGACTCCAAGTACTACGTCATTGATTGTCTACAAAAGATAAACCAAAACTTCTATTCAGTTGCAATTAGTTAAGTAAAATATACATTTGGCAATTTTCATCCTCATATTTGAATTGTAAAACTCCATACACCATTTAAAGATAAATCATTTATTCTAGACTAAACCTTTATTTAATTTGAAAACGGTAAAACTAAGTTTGTGTAATATGTAAGCATTGTAAAAGTTATTGCTTTTCTGTGTACAAGTACACCCATATAGATAACTAACTTACCACGTTCATAGCCTCTTTTACCATCTTAATGTCAGCAAGGCTAACACTTTTGATGAGGAACCGCCGAGGCTTATGTTCCACACCTATTGATCCTTTCATTGGTGTACTTGTGTCTTTTAGAAACAATGCAGTCAGCACAAACATCAGAAGAGCAATCAAAGAGTTCCAAAGAACGCCAAGTCCTGACCAAATGCTAGCAACTTTAGTAGCACGCCGCTTATTATTCCCGGGAAGCGTAGGTAAAGCCTCAGGATCAGAAACTTTGCGTGTACAAGAAAGTAGGAGATTCATCAAAGAAATACCATCACCAAGGGAGTGATGGAAACGAAAGACACATGTGCCTTCCGTTTCCTGGGTCTTCACATCAAGGATATGAAGATCCCATAAAGGTTTCGTGTTTTCCATAGGGGATATAGTAAGGTTAGAGATATAATCTTCAATAAACTTGTCAGACGACTCCATGTTAGGATCAAGTTTAGCTATAATGACATGGTCGTCTATGATTACATGTGTTGGAATCCACTTCATGCTTCCATTTTCCTTGTCCATCACCTGTAACAATCCAAGAAATGCGCGAGTATACAAGTGAGGGCTATAGCTTTTTAATTTCTCGAAGTAATACAATCTATGTGACGTGAAAATAAAGAGTATATAAGGATTGTTGTTAGCAAAATAATATAATAATAATAATAATAAAAAAAAGTAATCACATAATGCTCTTAATAAATATACGCTAAAAAAATTGCGATATAGTGACGCATAAAAAAAGTGTCACCAAAAGTCAAAAGAGTATCATTAAGTAAAATAGTGTCATCAAAAGTATAAAATAAGTGTTCATGTGCTTTTCCCACATTTAAAAAAGTGTAAGTAAAAGTTTAGTAGGTAAAAATCTATTTATAATGCCATAAAAAAGTGTGAGTGCATACTTTTTGCTTCTTTTGACATGTTTTGTTTATAAAAAGTGTTATTAAATTTCAAAACCTTTTTGCTTTTTCCCATACTTTTTAAAAAGTGTAATTAAAAGCTTAGATTTAGTAACACTCTTTGTGACATTAGGACATTTGTCACTAAATGTCTAATTTCTTGTAGTAATAATACCTCACCTGCAAGCTACAAAAACGACGATTTTTTAGGAAAGTAAGTGCCAAATTGTCTTTGAAAACTTGAGGACAAATTTTTGTTTTCGAACCCATGATGCCAATGATGTAGACATCTGAACCAGGCTCATGAAACAACCGAGCCATAGGACTTAATGGTTGCTCATTCTCCTCTTCCTTCTTAAACCCCTTATTATATGTTTCTCCCTCTTTGGTTGTTCGAATACCTCTAAGAGAATTCATGGTCCTTACTAGCTTTGTTTACAAATGGATAAATCTGAATTATATTGTTTAGAGATATCTTTTTATATAGGGACTACTGTAATTTATAAGCATGTGTAACACACTTTGTTCAAACAAAAAACGTTCTTTGTTAACGTACGGACAATTCTAAATAAAATTCTTTAGAGATATCTCTCCTTAGTATGAAATACAAAATCAACTTTTTCATCTTCCAAATTAAACACGTTTCCAGTAGGCCCCCACAATTCCACTTGAACACCATAATTTAGGGTGCGTTTGGTTCATGCTTTTAGAGGAATATCACCAAAAGAAAAAATAAAAACTTTGTTTGGTTGTTATTTGGCACACACTTTTGGGAATAAGGGAATGAAATTTTGATAGATTTCATTCCACCAAAATTTGGTGGGTTTTTCTCATTCCATCCAATCAAATTTTTTTTTATTTGATCAAATTTTTTCAATCACATATTATTTATTCTTTTTCTTATTTTATATTTTTTTATTTTAAACAAATACATAAAACTTATTAAACATACATATAATTTAAATATTAATTAATTTTCACTCTCCTTCTTTTCTTTCAAACCTTTCCTAAATCCCAATCCAATTCCAATCCCACTTACGAACAAAACGCACCCTTAGATGTCTAAATAACTAAACTACTTTTCAACTAAACTTTCATTTTCATATCGGGTGATCAATACCGGATTATGACTTTTTAAATGGTCCGTGTGTAAACTTACCAAGGTCGTCGCCTAAAGGTAGCATACAAGGTCGCCTAAAGATAAAAACGTGTGGTCGCCTAGGGCGTGTAAAGGGTCGCCTACAGTGTAACGTCGCCTACAAGGTTGTATAGAAAAGACAGAGACACGTATACGGTTGAAAATGTAACCTGGAATGAATCTAATGGATCATGTTAAAAGTTCATTTTCATAAAAAAGTTAAGCAGCGTTCATTTTGAGAAAGTACCAATATAAATGGGTCATTTAGAAAATATTCTAAAAAAAATCGCTAAATCCGAAATGACGTTAGGCGGAACCCTAACCAATTCTACTATACCAAGTGTTACTGCTGAAATTGTATCAGGTAAAATAAATCAATTCTGGCTCTAATATGTTTAATTATTTAGTTGATCGTTATACTACTTATTTAATATATCATCTCATCAATTGATAATATTCACCTAGAGTATTTCAAATGGTATGTTTAACTCATTGAATTTGGTTAAGCAGGTGGGAATTCTCTGTTAATTATTATACAAGTTAAATCGATGCTGCATATAATAACTTATTGTTTTCTCATCATAAGTTATTGACTCGAAAGTATTTTTTTTTTTTTTTTTTTTTTTTAATCTCATAATTATTACAGGGACTAGTTTATAAGCGTGTGTAACACACTTTGTTCAAACAAAAAACGGTCTTTGTTTACAAACGGATAAATCTAAATTAAATTCTTTAGACATGGACTAGACTAGTTTATAAGCAATTGCATTACTAAATATATGTGGTTTCCTGCGTAAATTATTATAGTAGTATGTAAATATTTTTGTTCATTTGACAGGTCATATCTTACCGAACATGATATCGTCATTAATATGTTTTGATTTTAATTTATTTCAGTATGAAGTGGAAGGTCGAAATTTAATGTGATATGTTGGTTTTTCAATCTTTTTCCTTAAACAAAAAGAAGAGTGGTACATCATGTAAATTTTATTAATCGTGAAAACGTTTTAAGACCATTAATAATTATGGGACTCTCACCGGACACGTCTTCTTAGTTTAACAAGATACCCCAAAGACTGTCGAGGAGTACATTAAACAATGGTTGGTAAAACAACCTTGTGAATTAACTATGTTGGAACTCGCGCAACTATCGTTTTCTTTTACGCATGCATTGTTATGGCTATGGTATCTAAACCCATAACCCACAAAGAGTACCATAGTCTTTTTTAGGTTATGGTCATGGTATTTTATACCATTTTCCATTCCTGGGGGCAAGTGAGTCCCTCTAAGGGTTTTTAGATTTCATATTGAAACTAGCTAATTACCTATTAGGTGTCACATATATAGTTTTCGCGTTTCTGTTTTAAACAAGCTGGTAGATTTTTAACCTTATTCGATGGAAACATCGAAACATCTATTTCACAAAAAAGGAATCTGTAGCCATTATACGGAATTGCACTTGCTAGGGGCTATGGCCTTTGACAAATGAAATACATTGCCTGATCCAATTAATTAATTAAGTATGAAATGATACAAGGTTGCTATATTTTAGCTAGTCAGCTTGCTTTTTTTTTTTTTTTTTTTTTTTTTTTTTTTTTTTTGGAACCGCATTAGAATATTATAAAGAAGCTTAGCAAGGAGCTAAGTGAGAATTACAAAGGAGTACATAAAGCGTTTTGTGGGTTAAAAAGCCACTCTAGCCAATTACAAGACACTTTTCTATGCCTATTTGAGATCCAAACAAAAGTGTAATGCTTGATGTCATTAAGGATGAGGTCTTTATTAGGTCTTATTAAGCGAAGATGAACTCATTCCCAAAACGCCACATAAGAACAATAAGGTGGGTTGAGCCACAACATCCAACAAAATAGAAACTTTGGGAGATAAATTTAAACGTGTTGACACAGCTGTTAAGATCATACTTACTATTTTACTAACACGTTGTGCGAGCTTATGAGCAAGTTTACTTATGACTTAGCAACAACAACAATAACAAATGGTATTTCTTTTTTGGAATAGCATGTGCAATAAATAGGAGTAGTATGCTTTAAATATGTTTTTTTTCCAGTGTAACTGAATTTGGATAAGCTTATTTTAAAAAAAGATTGTTCTTTTGTTGGCCTATAAAATAAATTATTGATCATTAAGACCATTTAGTATGCGTTGCTATTTCAGAGATGAGTTATGGGCAATGCTTAAACATTAAGTGAGGTGTTTCGGATAATGGAGTGAAGGTTTTTTTATCGCGTTTATTGTCTAATACATTAGTCTATTACATATACGATGTTACTTTAGTTGATTTTACTAATTTATGTTGGAATAAAAGTGGAGTTCGAATAGGACTATAGAAGGAGTTCATGAAAATGTTTGTGAGAAATTTATTGCTTTTTTACATCCATATCCCCATAAGTGGAACATTTATGCATTGTTCAAATGCAAATTACTTAGATATTTATTCTCTAATTGTTATAAATTTTCATCTCGAATCATACCTGAGGGTTTTTTTTTTTTTTTTTTTTTTTTTTTTTTTTTTTTTTTTTTGTTGAACGGTGGCATTGCATTGAGAACTAGCCAAAGCTAGAAAAAGGAGATTACATAGAGACCATAGTGGCTATAGGGTTTTGTAACCAACCTATCCAACTAAATTTACATTTAGGATTCCTAGAAGACAACCACAAAAAAGATTGAGAAACTATGAAGTCCCAAAGGGTAGCCTTCTTAGGAGGGGGACTAGAGAAAATCAAATTGTTTCGAAAGTTCCAGATAGACCACATAAGAGTCCCCCCCACGCCTTCAAGAATCAACCGAGCCTTGGCAGTAATACGAACATCATCAAGCCAATCATACCAATCCGTGATGTTAGCGCAAATCGGAATATCCAACTCCCACCACTTAGTTAAAAGATGTTGGTATTTTAGTGTAAAATAGATTGAGTTTAATATGCAAATAAGGGTCGACACTTATTTGGATATTAACTGGACTAACGGGGGTTCCAAGGGGGCGTAGCCCCCTTGGTGGGGGTTCGGGGGCAACGCCCCTGAGAGAAGCAGGGTCCAAGGGGCGGCAGCCCCTGGCTGGGGTCGAGCTTTTTTATTTGGTATAACATTGCTATGTTAAAAATTCATTAGAATTTGTTTTTCCACCAAATAAAACATATTATGTTGATGCTCGTTTCTGCTGCTAATGCTTGGTTCCTGCTGATAGTGCAGCGGTTCCTGCTGATGGTTCCTGCTGATAGTGCAGCGGTTCCTGCTGATGGTGCAGCGGTTCCTGCTGCTAGTGCAATTCCTGCTGCTAGTTGTTTTACGGTTGATATAACTGTTTTTCAGTTTTAGACCCTAATAACCGATTCCATAAACTGGACTGAATCCGTAACACCGCGCAAAACACAGGGACCATTTATGTACTTAACAAAAATGAAAATGAGGGTATTTTCGTCAATAGTAACCTGATTGAACACACTTTTGAAGTTCAGTAACCTGGTTGAACAATTTTGATAGTTCGGTAACCTGGTTGAACAAAAAAAAAGTTTGGTAACTTAGGCGAACAAAGTTGAAAAGTTGGGTAACCTATCTGTCTATAAACCCTAAAAAGTTTACAATATGATTAATGAAATCTTTATCAACGTTTCAAGATCATCAACATTGGGGCCATTTCCATGGCCAAAGGCTTGTAGCAGTCGATCGGTCAACAATATCAGTCGACTGATTATTTGGTCGGTCGAGCCCATTGTGGCAAAAACAAAAATATCGGTCGAGCAAGCTTGTTTTCTCCGGTCTAAATCTTGACCGACTTTTGTTAATTTTTTTTTTTTTTTTTTTTTTTTTTTTTTTTTTTTTTTTTTTTTTTTTTATCTTACATAAAATAAAATACAAACAACACAAAATATTATCCACACTCTGCTTCAAATTCAAATTAAAGGCTACAGTACGAGCGGTAAGATTCAAATTCAAAAATTTCCCTATATATACCCATGCTCTTTTGTTTCTCATATACACAACTCACACACAGATTCTCAACAATGTCTCGCAAAGACTTCTCCAAACAATTCCCCTGTCACAACGACTTCTCACAACAATTCCCTAGTCACAACGACTTCTCACAACAATTCCCCAGGCGAACGGAAAATGAAGTTTATAACACTCCACCGGAAGATATCTTTCCGGTATTCCAACCGGAAAATGAACCGCTTAACACTCCACCGGTTGTAGAACACCAACCCAATCCGTTTGGACTCACTAAGGATGAACTCCGACTTCTTGAACAGGATAAGGAAGTCAGGAGAGAAACTGAAGAAAGAGAACTACGAGAGAAAGCTGCTCATAGAGAGCAGGAAGAAAGAGAAGCAGACTACCTTAGGAACAACTGGTTTGACATTATGGAAGCAGCGTATTATAATGGCGAGTTTAGGGATGCAAAGTCTTCGAGCGACGAGGGTTATAACTCAGACTTTTCGTTGTAATTTGTATTTTTATTTTTATTTCCGTATCGTAGTTTGTTAATCTGTAATTCGTGTTTTCAATTTAATGTTTAATTTATGTAATGTTTTTTATTTTTAATAAATTTTAAATTTGTTGTTTAAAATATTTGAATTAAAAAAAATAAAAAATATACATATAACTCGGTCACTGACTATGGTAATTTGGTCGTGTCTGGTCAAAGGAGAGAAAGCTGATGTGGCACGGTCATGCTGGGTCACGACTGCGTCCAGCCTAAAGGATTTATAAGTATTAATCTTACTATCTTATAATGGAGGAAGGCCTACTTAAATTAGAAACTTTTAAAATTCAGCAATCCAAGTTATAAAGCTAAAAGTACAAGTAATTAAAACACATTTTCTAACATTAAATACAATTACAAGTTCTTAAGCTCAAAGTACAACTAATTCAGCATTGCTTATTATAGTAAGAAATACAATTAAAACACAATTAATGTGGTCAAGATATTTAATGTAGTCAATTAATTAACTGGTCAATAAATATAATTAATACAGTTATTAAAATACAACTTATCAAGCATATTATACAACCAACTTAAACACAATTATTAAATGTCACTAATACAAATAATAAAGCACATTATACAAATATTCAAGTCCGAACGGGCAACGGGCCAAAAGGGCTCGAGCCCGAATGGGCAACGAGACAAAAGGGCTCGGGCCCGAACGGGCAACGGGCCAAACGGGCTTGAGCCCGAACGGGCACAGGTTAAACGAAATTCTTGATATCCGTAAATTTAAATTGTCAAAAATATCATAATAAACTAAAATACATGATTCACCGGAAAATTTTATTTCAGGGTCCGCCGCTGCAACGCGCGGGTACCTTGCTAGTGTTTGATAAAGTACATATCAATTATGCATCAATCTTTTTGCAATGGAAGGAGTGACATTATACTCAACAATAATATGTTAAACACAGATTGAAGTCGACAGATAGTATTATATATGTACTCATTTTATCCTACTGTATAAAAATTTCAACTCTTCTCATTCGGGCAATTGGAGATCCCTCATGAACATTGCAACATGGTCTTTTCTTGACAATATAATTCACACTGATGTCGCCTATTTGCCTTCTTCAAAGATAAACTAATAGTAAAAGCAAGATTTGAAGACACCCGTTATTGTGCTAAGTGATAGTTAATTGAGAATTCAATATCTGGATTGTAATTAGGACTACCAGCACTTGGATATGGGATTGCTAAGAATTGTAAAACTTTTGGTTTTAAATACAGGATTGCTTACTACTGTTATTCTTTTGGCTATGGATTTGGAATGTTTTTTCTTTCTTTTTCTGCTGTTTTCCCCAGTTTCTTATTAGGTAACCTGACAAACACGACACAATAACCCTATGCTCGACTTAACTGGCACCCCTAAATTAAGATACGTGCTCCACCAAATCTAACCTTCAGTTACAGGTAAAAAGATGCAATCTGGCAATCAAAGTTGGTTGGGACCATAGGTGCAGGTACACATCGACTATTATATGCCCGATATCAGTAAAGGTTTCATCCGTGTTTCTACACATTCAATATGTCACTCATAAATGTGCATATTAAAAACTGCGTAGACAAAATTGTATGTTCCATTTAATAACATAAGAAAGAAAAGTTATCAGTTTACCTATCTGTCTTCCTTAATTCATTGAAACAATTGCTGAACAAAGGACATAAAATCCCTTCCTAACTTATTCCAACATTTAGTGAGCTGAATTCCAACAGACGAAAGTTTCTTAGCATACTACCTCCATATAGTGAGCTGAATGCAGCTAGAGACCGATTTAACGTTTAATGGGAGTGTGCATGCGCTCTACAATCTTGTTAACAGCATCGCGAGACATAACCAAAGTGTCATGTAGAAGGATGCTATACACATTCAAACCCTGCAACAAACAGAAACATTTCATCTAATAATATCCATTTATAATAAGTTCCAGTCACTGAGACAATAGTTAGTTTGACCCTGATTCAATATGTTAAGTGCATAACTCCCATCCTCGGACCTCCAATTTATTCAATATGTTACGACACATTCACTTATTACACCAGAAAAATGGACCAAAACGGACAAAAACGTATGAAAACAGACGAAAATGTATGAAAGCGAAAAAAAACGTGTATTAGGAAAAAAAAAACGTTCATTAGATAAAAAGACAAAAAAAAAAAAAAAAAAACGTGAATTAGAAAAAAAAACAAAAAAATAAAACAAAAAAGAAAAAAAGAAGCGTGAATTTGAAAAAAAAGACACCAAAAAAAAGAAAAAAAAAAGAAAGAAAAAAAGTGAATAATAAAAAAGACAAAAAGACAAAGAAAAAGGAAAAAAAACATGGACTTAGGTTTTCATATTTAATTTTAGATTAATCCCCACCATTAGATCAAACTAAATGGATGGTGGGGATTTGTCCTTTGATATGCACCAAAATAGGAGTATGCAAAATAAAGTGACTCTAAGAAAATGATTTACATGACAGTTTAGATATGTCCAAAATAAAAGAGATACTTTCTAGCTAAGAAATTAGGCATATTATTTGGCATCATGTTTGATATTTCTTATTCTCTTTTGAACCTTGAAGTCAAATCCCAACTTACGGGAATCTAAATCCAATAAGGACATGGAGTCGTGTAGCAAAGTTAGCATACTCTCTTTATCTCTAAACACACTCTATCCATAATCCGATGATTTATTCTCACTTCGGAGCCGGTTCGCAGAATCTATCCCTGCACTCCGACTAACGTAGCATGCTTCTTTGTCTTATTTCAAGGCATAGCAAGCTTTCTAGAAGTATCTCATCTACGGCTCACGTAGAACAATGAAAATTAGTTACTGAAAGAATTAGGATTTGATATTTGGTTTTGTTCCAACTTGTAAAATGTACGATGTATTTAAGTGGGGATCGCGAGATATTCAATGCATTTGGTCCTAAGATGTACCTGAGAATAAAAATTTGACACTGACCTATAACCGGAAACCACTTAGAAAAGAGCCACTCACTGTCATCTTGATTAGCATTCCACCACAATTATTTTTCCATTTGATAGTTTGTTATGCTTCTTGGTTATTGTTCTAAAGCCATGCCAAAAAAACAACAAAAGAATAGCATGGGCAGTACAACAATTGTATTTTAGGGCATACGTTAACCTTTTTTACTCATTGGATTTTGGATCCTCGTGGTTTTTTTTTTTTTTTTTTTTTTTCCTCAAAGGTATAGATTTCGAAGTTTGTTCAAGATAAGATAAGGATTTTATGAGTTTTCTTGGAACGTTACCAACCATAATTTTTGTTGATATGGCTTAATAATCGCATGTTTCATCCTTTGTTTTTACATTTTAGATTTATGATTTCTTTTTACCATAGCTCGGAAAAACTTAAAATTGCCAAAAATTATGCAACATCTCTACTTCGGTACCCTTAATTGGGCAAAATCACCCAAAAGTACCATTAATTGAGAAATAAGTTGAGTGACTAAAAATCAAAATTGAACAAAGTACAACACATGTGTATGGCATGTTGCCCTTAATTGATTGTCCATGAAATAGACATATAGGGACTTGCGCTACCAAATGTGGTTTCCTGCGTAAATTATTGTACTAGTATGCAAATATCGTTGTTTGTTGTAAAATATTACTTATGGGCTTATGGGCTTATGTGTCTATTCACATTTATCTTTAGTGGGCTTTAGGTTTTGAGATGTATTCATCTACCCTATATATACAATTCACTTGTAACCTTGATTATATCAATCAATAAGAATTCTCTCTTCTCCTTACATCTTTCTTTCTTGTTCATGATCATTCACAACACGTTATCAGCACGAATTTACTCACTTGTTGGAAGCTGTTCGCACAAATTCATGGCATTGACTGTGAACGACACAATGTGCTGCTCCTTTTGATATGTTATATAAAAAGTGGTAGTTTCGGTACAAAAGGTAATATCCAGTATACAATACTAATGTTTTTAGTTGGCACAAACAAGTTAGAACACATTATGGTGATATAATATAACAAATACAATTTTATAATCTACATGAATATTGTATTGCATGATTTATTTAGTCGGCAACATTGACAAAAGTATAATAGCAATCATTATTATATTTTACAAGTACACATAATCTTCACTTGTGATTACATAAGAGAATTGTATTTTATGTTCTTGTTATTTTTTTTAAAATTCTCTTATAGTTCTTTTATTGTTATTACTTGAAAAAGAAAAGAAAAAAAAAAGTAACATAACCTCATGTTATGCTAGAGAAAAAGAAAAATAAAACCTCAAGTTCTACAATGATCTCATTAAGAGAATCAAAAAGCATTATAACCTCATGTTATGATTATGTTTTATAGAACCTCGTGTTCTATTTTGATTATCAAAAAAAAAAAAAAAGGCTCTTGTTATGTTGAAAAAAAAAGGTAAAAAAAAAAAAAAAAAAAAAATGATAATTAGAACCTTAAGTTCTAATATGATTCAATCAATAGAATCACATAACATCATGATATGTCTGAGAAAAAAGAACCTCGTGTTCTATGATGATTCCCTCACGAGAATCAAAACATAACCTCATGTTATGTTAGAAAAAAATATATATTAAAAAAACTCAAGTTCTATTATGATTCTCTCATGAGAATCGAATAACATAACACAATTATTATTATTATTATTATTATTATTATTATTATTATTATTATTATTATTATTATTATTATTATTATTATTATTGTTAACCTCGAGTTATATTGTTGTTAATATTGTAGTTATAATTGTTTAATCGTAGATTGTTTATGAACTCCGGATTTCGCTTTTGCTAAAGTTATTTCGCATATTGATCGCATGATATCCGCATAATATTTGCTAAAATTATAATTATTTAATCATATAATGATCACCAATTTTGTCTTATACTAATATACTAATCATATATTTGCTAAAATTACAAATTTGTAATGACAGTATACTAGTTTTCGGTGTTTGATTTTTTCAATAAGAAAAAAAAGGGGGATTTTAGTCATGATAATCTATACTTGATACATCGTACTTGCTATTATTAATGATGGTTTAATACTAGAAAAAGTAACAAACCCATCCAGTTTAGCCTTTGATTATGTAAATTCATGTGCAAGGTCCGATATGTTTTATTTGGTCTGAATTTATATGTAAATAAATTTTCTTAATATGGTGATATATGTAATAGATGCTTTTTTACTTCACTGATTGCTTTTCACATATGTTTTTTCAATAAGTTAAATGAAATGTTAGAAATATTGATTTTGTTCACATGTCCAATTTGAAGTTCTCAAACATAAAAAAAAATATATATATATTTTGTTCCTAATATTCGTGTGGACTTTTGATGTTAAGATCTATTTTAGCTGTAAAATTTTTTAGGAGAACCTCTTCTTCGTGAGGACCTTAAAAGGGAATACTTAACGATGAAAGATTCGTTAAATTATGGTAAGATCTCAATGATACATTACCACACAAAAGCAAGTAATATTCCCAAAAATCTCGCTATGATTGTATGCACCTCAAGCTACATTAAAAAAAAAGCATATGCGAGTTCGGTCTCACAATTTTCAGTGTTAGATCTGAATTAAAAAGAAAATATATAACGGTGAAAGATCCGTTAAATGTATGTCAAAATCTAAAAGAAAGATTTGCCCATCATAAGCAAGAGATTCTTGCAAATGCGAGCACATTTTTCGCAATATTAAGTAGTACATCTGAATGATGAAAAAAAGAAAAAAATGCGATGAGATGGTTAATGCCTCGAATATACTCATATATCGAGAACGATGCTTTGATGGGCATGTTTGAACAAACACGATAAACCCGTTTACTAAATTTGCTCCATATTGTCGTGTTAAAATAAACTTGTTGGCAACCTCAAGTTGCAACATAAAAATCTCCATTCCCTCAAGTGAATGAGATAAAATGATCAATATGAGATCATCATTCCCTCATGTGAATGTGATAATGTAACGATAAATGGTTAAAGATCATTTATCATGGTAAAAGATATGGTCAAACTAATATGAAATTGACAAACCACTATTAGTGGCAAAATAAGAAAGGAGCAAACGAGAATGTGATTCATGTAAAATGCAATGTGATGTATGCAAAATACAAGTGTGTCAAATATATTACACACTATATTCATAGATGTAAGAATCTATGCAAACACAATTTTTGCTCCGTAAAAGAAAATATAAACTTGTTACGAGTAATGAAATTTCATATTAATGATGCATTATATTCCCTTACATCTTCCTCGACAAGCCATAACATAAGTTTATGTGCCAAAATTATATTATTATGAGGCATGACCGGTTGGACCATCCCGAGTCAATGATGATGCGAATATATAAAAGAACCATGAGTTTCTTCAATGATTTTTTTTCATTGTCCTTATTGCTCTCAATAGAAGTTAATACTTCAAATATTACCACTAAATTAAAGTAAGGGCTCATTCCCTTAGAGTTTTGGAAAATATCCAAAAGAGATATATATAGGCCTATACAAGTGCCATTTAGATCATTTTGATTTTAAAATCGATGCATCGTCAAAATGATTATGAAAGACGCAACATGAAGTTAGCGTGATTAGTGGCTCCGCTTATAAGAATGCGAGCATGTTTTCCATATTATATTTTTGGAAATGGTGGTTAGAAATTTGGAACAAGTGTTGAACACTTGTAGCTCATGTTGGTAAGCGAAATGTTTTTGTTGAAGCGTTTATAAACGTTTTCAATTTATTACAAAGCCAATAATTGTGAGAGCAAAATTAATGGTTTATGGGGCATGTTATTTAAATGATAGAACATGAATTTGCATCATGCCAAAATTTATAATGATTCCTTCCCATTTAATGGTTTTTCGGTCACGAACCATCTATCTCCCATCTAAAAGTCATGCAATTATGCGACTTATAGTGAATCCACCACAACGCAAAATGTGAGATATTGAGAATGATAATTCATTCAGGGGAAGAGAATAAGCAGCAAGAATTTGGAATGAATTATAAATAATGTAAATGTTGATCCTCACAACACTAATGGATATGAACTTGAAGTTCAAAGTGTAATTCATTTTTATGATCTAGAAAATGCCAGACATATTTGGTGACCTAAACAGAGTAACTAGATTTTTTATACGCTGCTAATGCTCCAACTTATATTTGTGTCCCAACTGGACAACCAATGATTGTTAATGATTCTATGGCACGCCTATTGCGTGATAGAACAATCGATTCCAAATATAAATCCTCAAATGATATACAAATGGAGCAAGAAGTTAAGATGGTCATATCGAGGTAATAAAGACCCCATAATAGTCTCGTACTGAGACACTAGACAAAGAGGATTCTAAAAGAACCTCGTGTACATTTAAAACTATGAGATCTCAATAAATATAATGTCTAGTAAAATGTGGAATCGAAAAGAGTTGAATCAATGTCGATAGTACTATCTAATGATGCGCAAGATAACGAATTTATCACAAAATAGCGCTAGAATAAAAGTGGGGATCTTGGAAATAATCTTGCAAGAAGTGCAATGATTGGCCATAATGTAAAGACGCAACTAGTGAAAGATTGAAGTCTCTTGTGATGAGACATATGGGAATTGAAGTCCATACACATGAATGTGTAAACTTATTGGATTAATATATGTCTTTATAAGAAAGCGAGATTAATGTGATGAATTTACATTTTCGCAAAGACGTGAAAATAATAATGAGACATGATCTCTTGTGGTGGATCCAATAAGTATTTTGATATTATATAAGTCTAGCAATATGAGAAATACCGATATGCGCCTAAAAGAATATGAGTAAGTGCTCATTTGATGTTCGGATTCCTAAACGAATATAAAATGCATAAAGCATGTCTCGTTATTTAAAATGTTTGAAGCATATAAGAAAAATTTTTGAGAACACAACATGATTAAACTGAATAAATCATTGTATGAGATCAAGCAATATGAGCATATTTGTTACAATCTCCTTAGTTGATATCTATTAAAAATTGGGCATGGAAATGATTATGGTCGCCCATGAAATTTTATAAGGATATCTGAATTTGACTATGATATGTCAATGAAACTCTTTGAGAGATTATAAAAGCGATTGAATGCTTAGAAACTAAACTTGAAATAAAAGACAAAGTTTGTCTTAGTTTATGAATTGAACTTCTTAAGGATAAAATCCTTGTGCATTAAGAAAGTTAAAATAACATGTTAAATGCACTCTATGACACTCATGGCTATGAGGTCACATGAAGTTGAAAAGTCTCATTTTGACTTATAAAGATGATCACAAAATATATTTGAAATTATATTAAACATGGATAATTCTCGCTAGTATCCATACATGATATAATAAATCATTTACTTTGAATTTGTTGGCAATGTATAGTGTATGAAGTACGATGATGTACTTGCATTAGATTTATGACGTGTGTTTAATCCTTCTGGATATGTGAACAACATGTGGAGAACCCTTCTTCGTGCTATAATTAAATATGTTTGTTCTATGAAGACACTTGCTACATTGGTATTCAAAAAGTTGGTTTATTATAATGGATTGCACCAACTAAATAATTCAAGTGATGTGATCATCAGGGGAAGTGAAATACGCGTAGCATTTTTGACCATGGTTTTGTCCCCATTAGGTTTTTTCTAGTAAGGTTTTAGCGAGGCGTAATCTTCAAATGGACATCCAAGGGGAAGTGTTATGAATAATTATGGAATGGATGTCCATATCATTTTAATTGCTACATCATCAAACCATCCAAAAAGAATGCGTTTGGTTAAGATCGATGATTCAATACATCCAAGAAGAATGCGGTCTCAAGTCTATAAAAGGAAGTCCAACCTTACTATATGAAGACAATGCGGCGTGTATAGCTCAAATCAAGAAAGGGTATATCAAAGGAGACAAAACAAAGCACATTTCTTCGAAGTTTTCTTTACATATGATCTACAAAAGGATGGAGTTAATTTGAGGAGGAGGAGCATATTATGCGCACTGCACTCTTTTTCCCTTCATCAAGTTTTTTATCCCACTGGGTTTTTCTTGATAAGGTTTTTAATGAGGCAGTCTATGGCGTATAATAAATGATGAATATCCAAGGAGGAGTGTTGTAAAATATTACTTATGGGCTTATGGGCTTATGTGTCTATTCACATTTATCTTTAGTGGGCTTTAGGGTTTGAGATGTATTCATCTACCCTATATATACAATTCACTTGTAACCTTGATTATATCAATCAATAAGAATTCTCTCTTCTCCTTACATCTTTCTTTCTTGTTCATGATCATTTACAACATTGTTCATTTTATAGGTGATATCTTAGCTAACATGCTATCGTCATTAATATGTTTTAATTTTAATTTATTTCAGTATGAAGTGTGGAAGGGTCGAAATTTAAAGTGACTGATAGAAGGTAAATATGTTGGTTTTTCAATCTTTCTCTTTAAACAAAAAAAATATAGTGGTGCATCATGTAAATTTTATTAATCGTAAAAACAGTTTTACACCATTAATATTATGGGACTCTCAACCGACACGTCTGTAGGATATTGAAGAATGTTCGTGTATTCATAAACCAAGTTTTATTCTTAATTAGTGCATCATACTCATCACATATAGCATTTTGCCAATTAGGATCATTAAACGCAGCATTATATGACTTAGGTAAAGGAGAAATAGAAGACACATGAAAAGTAAAACGCTGAGTGGGACGATTAGTCCCAACACGATAACGTGTGACCATGGGGTGAACCGAAACCGGGTTCGGGTTAACAGGTTGGGAGGGTGCATCCGAAGATGGTTCGGTATTAAGGAATGGTATAGGAGTGGGTTGAGTAGGAGGAGTGGTGAGAGGCTGTTGAGGTGACGTTGGTAATGGTGATGTGTTGGTGGAGAATCATGTTGAACAGTTGGGGAAGGTGGCATTGGTGATGGTGATGGTGTTGGTGGAGAATCATATTGAACAGTTGGGGAAGGTGGTATTGTTGTTGGTGGAGAATCAGGTTGAACAGTTGGGGTAGTGGGTTGAGTAGTAGGTGATGATCTGATGATATTGGAAATGACATTAGAAGAGTCATCCAAGAAATCATATGAGGGATTTACGGTGGGGTTGATAGTGCAAAACGGGAAAACAGACTCATCAAACGTAACGTGTCATGAGATGATGATTTTATTTGTGTTTAGGTCTAGACAACGATACCCACGTTGATTGGTGGCATGTCCTAAGAAGATGGACGGTGTAGCCCGAGCTCCAAGTTTGTGATTAGTATCAATGTGTGGGTAACAAAGACACCCAAAAGTGCGTAAAAGGTTATAGTCAGGTGTTGACCCAAAAAGACGAGTAAATGGAATTTCATTATCAATGGCACGGGAGGGTAAAATATTTAAGAGATAAATGGCCATATTAAGAGCTTCAGTCCAATAATTTAGTGGGAGATGAGCCTGAAATAATAAGGTACGTATAAGGTTATTAATGGTGTGAATCATCCTTTCAGATTTCCCATTTTGTTGAGAGGTACGTCGACAAGAAAAGCGAATTTGAATCCCATTATCAAAAAATATTTTATGAAAAATATGGTTGTCAAATTCACCACAATGATCACACTGAAATGACTTAATTTCACACTTAAATTGAGTGCGAACAAAGGTATGAAACAACATAAATTTAGACAAAACTTCAGATTTATTAACTAAAGGATACACCCAAACATATTGTGAAAAATGATCCAAAAATAAAACATAGTACTTGAAACCAGAAAGACTCGGAATTGGGGAAGTTCACAAATCCGAGTGTACAATATCAAACGAAGACTGAACCAAACTACTAGAACTAACAAATGGAAGTTTCACGTGTTTGCCAAGCTGACAAGCATGACAAAGAACGGGAGACTTCTCTTTATTACACGAAATAGAATTACTTAAAAGGACACGACGCAACACTTCACTTCCTGGATGTCCAAGATATTGATGCCACGTACACTGACTCGCGAGAAAATCATGCGGAATGGTGGAAGGCTGAGTGACTGGGTAGAGATCTCCATTGCTATCACAGCGGAGCAGCACCTGACGCGTTTGAAACTCATTAACAGAAAAACCAAAAGGGTCAAACTCGACAGTACAATAATTATCCCGAACAAACTGACGAACAGAGATCAAACTTTTGACAATATTAGGAGTAATTAAGACTGTGGAAAACTAGAAGGGGGGTTGAATAGTTTTTACCGTTTTAAAATTAATTCACTTTGAATACTTAACGTGATTTCAACTTAATGCACACAAACAAACAATATAAGTAAAGCAAGTAAGGAAAGGAACAATCAAACCACAACATGGATGTTTATAGTGGTTCGGCTACAAGGACTCTCTTCCTTGCCCTACTCCACTCCTCGAGCCTCCAACTCGATAGTTTTTCTTCACTAAGAAACAAGCTCCCTTCTAGGCGGAGAAAACCTTTACACGTCGCTTACTATTTTTCCGGTACTAAGCTAAACACCGAGTTCTAGTTCGAGGTAGAACCAACCTAACGTCGCTTACACTTTTTCCGGTACTAAGCTAGATACCAAGTTCTTTACAAGGGTACAACCACTCCCGACACTCTATGTGTTTTGAGGACTAAAACACTAACCGATCACTACTGAATGTTTGGTATAACAATGATGTATGAACTACAAATGAATCACACAGTAACTATTCTAAAAGGTTTGCAACAGTATGTTGAACCTTGATGCTTGATCTCTTTGCTACAAAAGAAATATCACTAAGAATGAAATGAATGAATGAATGGGTTAGTAATGTATGAAAGAATATATATGTAATTTATGCTATATGAGTGATGAGTGAGCTTGAATGATCAGCTTGCTATTTATAGGCAAACTGATCAGACAAGGCGCAGATTTGGCGGATCCAAATCCAGGGGTCCGCCCCTTATGCACTTTGGTTCCGCCAGTGCTGACAGCAAATCTCTCCAAAATCTTTCCAAATCTTGCCAAGAGATTTCCAAATCCTATTCTTTGCTTGAAGATCTTTTCATGATATTCTTCAAATCTTCCAAGATATCGAAAGATCTCCAAATAATGTATGTCATGATGTCATGTATATATTTTTATTTTAAGAATAAAAATGTAAACATGTAAATGTATATATGTATGTAATGTGTAATTCCTAGTGATCATGTAGTATGTAAATGAGTTTTAAAAGCTTGTTACTATAAATGTAAAAGACTTTAACTTATATTTATGTTTTGCTAAAGATAATCTTTATAATTTTCATTAACAAAATAAAGCAAAGATCGTAAAATATAAATAACGTTTTTAGGACGATATTTGTATTAACAATCTCCCCCTTTTTGTTGATGACAAAACATAAAGTTTATTTTTAAGCAATGGAATAAGTAAAGTGTAAGTCTTTTAAAAATATAGATTAAGTTAGTTTTATGCAAGTTTTGAAATCTATTTAGGCATAAAACATGTACTGACAGTAATGAGCATGTATGAGCTTAATCTAATCTCCCCTTTTTTGTCGAAACAAAAAGAAGAAATGCATAGCGGAACGTGGTGAATGGCTCTTGGTGATTACTCCCCCTAATTTGGAGTACCAAGTATGATGAATGATGGATTTTGAGAACTTAAAAGCTCCCCCTTGGACAATACTCCCCCTAATTGGAGTGCCAAGTTTATGATGCATGAATGAACCTACAAAACAAAAGTTAGTGTATGTAATGCTCCCCCTTGATCAATACTCCTCGTTGCTAGGGTACCAACGTATATGATTCATGGATGAAAGATGCTACAAAATAAAGGTTAGTTGTAGATAATCCAACTAAGTAGTATGAGTTCAACCAAACATTGTAGTTCAACCAATTTGACTTAAAAAGTCAACTATGTATAATTTGGTCAAACCAAGCTAATAGTTCAAACCAACCATCTAATAATGCAAGTGTTAGTAATTCAATCCAACCAGAAGATAATGCCAAATAGTGATCACACATAAGCATAAACATAACATCCTTCCATTGAAAATTGTTTGTGATCAAAGTCACAAAACAAGGTGTTACAAAATAAAAAGAAAATAACCTAAAAAGGAAAAGTCCTAGAAAGTCCTAAGAAGTCCTATAAAAGGACACAAAGGAGAAACTTCTAATGTCTATTGCGGAGGATGCGAAAGAGCATTTAGGCGCTCGAGAATGTGGTTCAAAATGAACCTCATTTCGTTTTGTAACTCGTGAACCAAGATGTTGGTCCGTTGAGTTAGGTGGGCAGTCCTCTTGCACATGGAACATCTATGTCTAGGGTTGTGTGGTGGAAGGGATGGTTCATTATTAGTTGGTGGTGGTGGTGGTTGGTTGTTTGATGGTGGAGGTGGTGGAATGTATGTTGGTGACATGATGGAAGCTAGTAGAGTGGATTGTAAATCCGTGGATTCACTAAGGTGGGAATCCACCATATTGGAGAAGGCATAAAGACGATCAAGTTCTTCATTGATCTTGCCTTGGGTGTTGGGTTGGTTAATCAACATTCCCTTATCAATGGCATTGAGGTTGGACCTTGGTGAAAGGGGTTGAGGTTGCGGTTGTGGTGGTTCTTGATCACGATAGAGAGGACCGTGAATATCCCGATAGATGGGATGGAATAGGAGTGGTTCTCGAGCCTCAAAAGGCATAGGTGGTGGATTTGTGGACCTAGGAGGTAGGTCTTTAATGGTTTATAAGTATGGGTGTGGTGATGTAGGTGGAGTTGCAAACAACTCAAGGGGCTGAAGTTGGGGTGAATGTGGAGGTGATGGTGATCTAGTTGGTTGAGATGGAGCGGGTGGTGGTGTGGTAGCCACTGGAGTAATTGTTGGTGGTGGAGTGTTGATGATGATGTGAGGTGGTGTTGGAGTTGCTAGATTGAGAAAGTTCTCATTTGCTATTGGTGATGAAATGTTCAATGGGGATGACTCTTCAGATGAAGAATTGAGGTTCACAAAACAACAAGGTCTGACACTCATTCGAGCTGTCCTCCTTGGTGGTCTGTTTGTTGATGAGTTGTTGGACTTAGTCATTGTTGAAATGAGAAGGGTTGCTTAGAAGTACAGGAATAATGCTTAGAGATAATGGTGAATGTGTGAATTGTGATCAACTAAAGGTTCCAATTTATAGGCAGTAAGGTTTATGGAAATTTGTGTTTGGATTTGATGTTGATCCATTGAGAAATGTTGGTTCCTAATGATTTGGAAGAAGAAAATGAACTTGTCATATCACCAAAGTCAATCCATAGAGATGGAGTTGAGTGAGTTTGGGAAGATATGCAGTAAATGCAAAGAGTGAGTGGGAAATCTACTGATTTGATGGATCCACGGATTGCAAGGAACCAATTTGAGGGTTCCTTGCTTGTTACAGAAAGGTAACTTGGATGGAAATTTGAATTTTCAAATTTTGGTGGGAAATGAATTTCTTATAGTTCTAAGTGTGCCTAAATGATCCTAATGTGCTTAAATATCAATAAACTAATCCTAAGAACTAGAATCAATAATCTAAGGAGCGGGATTAGACGGGAAATTTGAAAAAAGTTACTGTTGAATGGTGGATCCAAACGATAACAAATGCGGACCCAAGTTTTTGGTTCCGCGGAATCCGCTGGGCTTAATTTGGCGGAGCCAAAATTTTCAACAGACGGAACCCAGAAATTGGTTCCGCCATATCCGTCGATCGAAAAATCTTAACAGTGGGCATTTCTTACTACCCGAAACCCGTTGAAATCCCAAAAATTATCCTAAATCATATGTAATTAATTAGTTGTGATTGTTTAAAAACAAAAACACAGGTTCTAACACATGATAACACATAGATCAAACGGATGATTTTGAACTTACCATATAAGTAGGTTAAGCCAAACGGTGGCTTAAATACGAAAAATCGATAACATCAGGTGTTATCATCCTGCATTGTTACGTTAGTTCACGTAAATGTTTAATACCAACATAATATCCTAAAAACACAATAATTCACCACATCATTGTTTGAAATTGTTTTATACCAAACACTCCCTATTCCTCACTACTTTTTGATCTTCTTGTTAAGCTTCATTATCCAACGTCTAATATTCTTCATCATTCCTCTTGTTTGTCGAAATTCTTCGGATTGGTTCTCGATGGGAGGAAGTTGGCTCATGTATTCGGGTGGAGGAATCCTATAATTGGGCAAACCATCATCCTCACTAACCAATGATGATGATGATGATGAGGTTGGAGGATGAGCACGTTTCCCTCTTGACACGGCTACTCTATGGTCACTAAGAGGTACAAAGGTATGGGGAATCTCGGAGTAGTCCGGAAGGAAACCTCTAGCATTTGGAAGAATGGGTGAAAAAGCTCTATAGAGACGGGTAAGAAGCATCCCGTAAGGCATGGCGATGGTACCCAAAACTGGAATATCGGCCATTCTCTTGGCGATATAGTAGGCTAATATGAAGGGTTGATGGGTGGACACACAAAAGAGCATGTAGCAAAGGCTTGCATTTAGGTGATCCCTATTTCCTATGGTGCATAACACGTTAGCTCTAAGGATCTCTTCCAACTTTCTAAATTGAGGCCTAAGCTCGTTTAGCTCCATGCCAAACGGGTCTTTATCAACCTCTTTACCTCGACTTGTCCTAGTGTGGGTGGCCCTAGGTATGAAGAGATGATCACGGATGGTCTCTTTTGGAGTCGATGGTGTGTCGTATGGATGCATACGATCATGGAGATAATTTAGGATTAAAAATGACCATTTGTCGGAATAAAGGCAAGTGCCTTGACCCGGAATTCCTAAGACTTGTGCGAATTGGTTCAAAGGGATGGTGAATTCATGTTGGTTAACTTTGAAATGGATGCTCATGAGACCATAGTCGTTTGAACTAAGAACAACGCTAGCATAAAATTCTAGCACAAATCTAGGAACAATGGGTTCATCTATGTCTAGAAGATAATCAAATTGGATGGTGGCTAGTTGTTCACAGATATTGGTTCCTTCTAAGAATGAGGGGTCTACGGTTCTACCCTCGTGGACATATCATTTTTCTAAAGCCTTAAAATTTTTGACTTGGTCGTTTGTGAGTCCTTTTGTCTTATGGTATAACAACCCGCTAATTTACAGGATAATTCTATTCAACAGACTCGAATTTATTTTCTTGACATTTATTTGAGAACCAATTTTACATATACTTTTTACCTGAACAAACGTGAAACTGAGAATAAATATTTTATCACTAGAACTTAGGCTATATTTAGTCCACAATGCTCCAGTACCCTGCTCCTACTCCGGTTCACAATTTTAAACCATAAAACAATTTCCTATTCTTTAAATTACTTACGGTTGTCAATTCAACAAACGCTATTCGCTATTTAAGATTTAACACCCGATATACCCAATTCTCTCAACGATTTTTTCTAAAGTATTTTTATACTTCCAAAATTATTAACAAAGTTCCAAAAATATTTCCCGATGCCTAAAGTAATTTCTTTATATCTTACGTTTAATTACGTACAACTTTCGTTAGTCGCCGAATCACCAACCAATACCTATTTTTAACACCCAATACATACAACATATACTCTTTTGTATCAAAACTACTCATCTAATTCCATCTTTGTATACAATTCCGCCCCCCCCCCCCATGTCTTAATTATAAATTGCTAGACAAGATTTCCATAGCAATTATTAGCCAACACATTAGCATGAAACATGGAATATAATTTCAAATTGGAGGCTTAGCCACCAAAATGTCCCCTTGTCCCCCCCCCCCCTAATCGGCCCCCTCCTCCAAAATAGCCAAATTATGACTTTGAATCACTATTGAATCTTTGAAATGCTTCTAGTATAAATAGACCCAAGGTTTCCTCATTTTGCACTACTAGTTCAAGACACAAAAAAGAAAATAAAATCACTTCCCATATATATACTCCAAGTCGACACACAAAGAGGAGCAAGAAGGAAATATCTTGATTTTTGGTTAAGATCAAGTATATTTAGGGCACATTAGTAAGGGTTTGGTGTAAAACCCTCATTTTCCCTTTATTTGAAATTCCCATTTTGCCCCTCTATTTTTTTTTAAATTATAAGGGCATACAAATAATTATACAAGAGCAGTATACATTTTAACCTAAGTATAAGGATCTAAAAATCTGAATAACCTTTGATCGTTTAAAACGAATATTTTATAAGATCTTTGGACATTTGATAATTATGTTATAAGTATAATGGCGTAATGAATGCACTAAACCTAAGACTATTCGAAACCTATTACCTAAGTAATTATAAGTTTGACACAACTTATATCTATAAGTATTATCACACGTTTGATATATACTATAAAGGGACCAATTTATATATATAATATTTTTATCTTGTGCACAAAGTCAATGTCAAATAAGTTGGAAGATTTGATAAGGACATGCTCTCCCATATCCCAAAAAAATCTGCACCTTACCTCCTTATATTTCTCCTCACTCGGTTACTATAACAAACAGAATTCAACATTCCATCCAACACGCTAAACCCTAGAATGAAACTCAACAAAGTCGGCTCAGTTATTTCCAAGAAGACCAGGAGGTACGAAGCAAGAAGGAGATGAGAGTGGGTCTGTGAGGCATGCACTAGTTCGAGTGAAGATAGGGTCGCAGCGTGGTGTTCGTGTATCATAACAGCCTTTTGGTGATCTTGCGTGACTGGTTCGAGCGAAGTTCTTTTCTTTTCGATCCTTCCTAATTCGGCCAAGGTACCTTGCTACACCATCTGGTAGTTAACTTGGCACACGATTAATATGGTGCGTATAAACCCTAACCTATTCTACCCTAAACAAATATGATTAGACTCTTAATAACCTATGATCTGACCTACTCGATTTTATAATATTCGACCGCAACTTAAAATAATTATGACTTTAATCTGGTCCTTTATGGCATATATGTACTAAATCTGTTAAAACCCTATAATATTTAATATGAAACGTGCGAAGTAAAGGGATGGCTGTGCATGCATGTGAATCAGTAATAAAGGAAGCGTGGTTAGTTTATGACATGAATTGGGGTGTTTGAAAACTTTTTTTTTTATTCTCCTTATGCACTTGTCTTTGGAATGTACTGCTCAACACACATTTAATATGATAAATAATATGATAGACAAGGATTTACAACGTATTGTCTTGTTGCGTTTAAAAAAAAAGGAATAGGTGGTTTCTTCATGGACTTAACATAGGTTAAGATGCCTTTTCATTTAGTGACCGTGGTAGTATAAAGTGTGTCTGATGTGTCAGTGTCTAAAATATATTTTCCTTTATTGAAACGGGTCTGTGTGTCGATTGTGGTTGTTTGGGTTGCTTCAAAAATGGCTTGGTTGTGTGGTTTATGGTATCGTATAATATGGCTAACGAAGGGGGGAAAAGAGGTCGAGTTGTGGTTTGTTTAAAAAGAAAGAAGTGTGATCGAGTCTGGTCTAAATTTATCTCGTGTGGTGTTGTGATTGGGAACCAAGCCAATTTTAAATTCTTGCTTGAGTTGTGCGCGTATGCTATGTGAAGTTTGAATAAATTAGATATAGTGGAAGGATTTGAAACTTGATAAAATAATATATAATTCACTTTGTCATTATAATAAATCTCAACATATATATAACTATGTAACTGTACAGAATGTTGGTGATAATAATGTAATGGTGATAAATGGTCGATACTAATTGTGCATTTTAAACCTTTGAGAAACAGATTATGATATTAAAAAGAATAAGATTATAGTTCGATCCAAACATTTAATCTATGATATGGCTACATGTAATTTAGACCCTAATTAAGCTAGTGGGTTTAACAAACCATAATAAATGCCTATGTAAAACCCGTTATGACATTTAATGAGCATAAAAGTAATATATGATGATAATTCGTGTAGATCCGGTAAAGGAGTGATCCGTACTTCCTTATGTTTTCTGATATGGTTTCACTTGCGGTCTAAGGTACAGATATTCTACCCTTTTTCAGTAAGGGTGTCTTCTTTCTCATGACTCATTGATCTTGATTCGTTTTTAAGATTCCCTAAGCCATTACTATGTTCCCTTATACTTTGGTTCGTATGTTTGATTCATTTTGACTTTGATGTTCGATATGACCCTTTTTGCTTTGAGCCTCTATAATGATCCATTTGATATTCGTTCGTGACCTTGTGATATTAGTGTTCGAATCACTAGATACTTCGAAGGTTCATTTGATTTTGGTAAATAGATGTGAAAACCTTTTCGATTATATCATGGAAATGTTTTGAGGAAAACTTATTTTAAAATGATGTTTATGAAATATGCGATACCACTTTTATTTGGAATTTTACTAAACTTTTATGAAAACTACTTTTAAAGATTACTTTTGTAAAAACAGTTATTAAAGATCATTTTTGATGAAAACCATTTGATAAAGATTTCTTTAAATGAACTATTTGATTATGAACCTTTGATCGGTTCGTTTGGATTCGTTTGACTTTGATATTGGATATGAACCCTTTGCCATGAACCTTTGATATTTGGACTTTGACTATGATTCGATGACTTAGACTATTTGAACCTTTGCTAAGATTTGGACCTTTGACCTTTGACCCTTCAGTTTGATACCCGAGCGAAGTTCGTTTCCTAGCCATGAAGGTAACATGGCCGTGTCATTGATGCACCAATGGCATGACTCCAGTGTGTTCGAGTGATGTTACACACCGTCCCCATATTGTTCGTTGCATGCACATTATATTTATTATGGCCTATATTATTGTTCAGGGGGAGGCGTATGGATGCATCCTAGGTTCGTGTCCGTGTTCGTGGACTTAACATGATTTGATATTATATATTGTTCGGTGACTGATGCTGGGTGCAATCCACGTCTTTCACAAGTTCGGGAGCTAGCTACTCCATTTGAAGAATGAGGACACCCCTCATATTATCTGATTATCTGAGAGGTCTCCCCTCTATATGATTATGAAGACATGGTTACTATATTTGGTTCGTGTTCGGGCTCGTGGTGGATTACTGACCTTCCCTTTTTCCTTTCTTACTTTGTACCTTTGTCTATACCTTATGTTATTCCATTGCACTATACCATATATGTTCGTTTCCTTTTGCTTTCGTTTTCATTTATATATATCTATTCACTGGGCTTTTTAAGCTCAGCCGCATTTCTTTTCCTGCGGCAGGTTTAGTAGGGAGCTGGGAATGAGTGGAGAGTACCTTGGACTTAGAAGACTTGATAGTTATTCTGGATTAGAGTTGATTAGAAGATATTATATTTTTAGAATTTGTATTCGCATTTGTAACCTTGTAATTTCAGTATTTCATTTGTAACCATTGAGATTCTTGTATTACTGTAAATGTATGCTTTGTTTTGATCTGATATGAAACCATTTTTGTGATATCTTTACCCTTTTTGGGTTGGGGTGTTACAATTATGGTATCAGAGAGACAGGCTGCGATTCGTAATACAATTACCCTTGGCCTGTGTAAGTTAGGACCACTAAGTTTTCCCTGTAGGCGCTCGAAAGACAACCTTTGAAAATTTGCTTTAAGATTTCCCTATAGGAATGTAAGTTTTGACCAGTGAGGAAGGGGTAGACTATAA